>PVJO010026366.1:0-21245 GCA_004026905.1 Hystrix cristata
GGGTTATAAAATGTGATTAATAATCTATCACTAACATTGAATTAAAAGAATAATTATTCTACTGACATTTGCAAAGATTACAAGCGGCAATAATACAAATATATGGTGTTACTACAACTACAGGACTCTTAGACAATTTTATCATGTTCATGTCACTTAGACTTGCCTTGAAAGTCCAGAGACTGTAATGAGAATTTAGCCTGCCAGAATTGTTCTTTATTGACATCATTAAGGTCATTTAGCTGTATGCATTCATTATTATTTCTAGATAAAGCTTTAACCCAAGACATTCTGCAACTTATTAGGAACAGTACTTTGCATAGATTTTAGTGTGATTAGAAATTTTAAAGTGATTAGGAATCCTAAGTGTTTTAGATCACAAATGAAGAGAGGAGCAGAAAGGTTTGTGGCCTTGCGGCCTTTTGAACTCAGACAGGAACACTCTTCTTCAGTGTGTACTCTTGCTTTGGTATCTCGCTGCTTCCCTGTTTTGTAACCTGATGTTAAAAAAAAGAATAGCTGTGTGCATCATAACAGACAGTGGAAAGCAAACTAATGAGAAGCAGCTTGCCGATGCTTCTCAGCCAGAAATTCCCTCAGGTGGTTGAGGTGAGCAAAATTGCTTCTGCTGAGTGTAAGAAGGAGAATTGCTGTCTAGGCCAAAGGCAAAGTGTTGCAAGGCAAGCCATGGAGATGGCGTTTCCCTTTCATTTATGAGATGACAGAGCATGAGTCCATCAGTTTTTGGGATACTGTACAAGGTGTTTAATTGACTTTTGTGTGAGTTTAGATTTACTGCCTATTCAGTGATTCAAAATCGTATTTTCATTCTCAAATACTATCTGCTACATTTACTAATATTTTGGAATTTTAATGATAATCTGAGTAGGAAAGAGAAATTGAGGGAATAGTTCATAAAGGTTTAAAGGAGTATTAAAGGTTCTGAAATTCCTATTTTAAATGTGACCAGCGCGTTAGAGGTGGTTTCTGATGTGCTCAGGGTGGAAGCTAGACACATGTCAGCAATTGATACTTATTGAAAAGGGAATTTATGACCAGAAGAGCAATCTGCTCTACTCAGTCAGTACAGAGAACTTTATAGCTAGGAACAGAAAAAACAGGCCGGAAAATCGGGAAGTACATGATTCAAATTCTAGATATGCCACCTAATGAAAGGGGGCAGGAGCACAGAATGATACAAGGGCCCGATCTGGAATCTTTTTGGGTTCAGATCCCAGACTCCAGGGGGCCAGCATCTAGGACTGGCGAGCTGTCATCTTTTGTTTTGCAGTTCCTCTTGTGTGAACCCCAAATAAGAAGCCAGCCCAGAGAGTGATCCACAGTATTCAGCAGGATGGTATTTGGGACTGACACGCAGGAAGGTGTTCAAGACTTATTTTCGAAGATGTTTATTATTTATTAAATTAGTAGTCCCCCCTTAATTTATCCTTCATTTATTTTCCTCTTTTATTTTAGATTGTTTAAAATCAATTAATTTTGTTGTCTAGTGGGCTTTAAATATTAATAATGCAAAGGAATGAGTTAGACTTCTGAAGTACAATCCATGCCTCTAAGATTAGACATGGATTAAAAAAATGTGAATTAAAGAAGAATTGAGGAAGAACATGTTAAAGTTTTTAGAGATTACAGTCTTCTCATTCTTAATATAATGAAAATAATCAGCTTTTGAGACGCACAGGCTTATTTATGTTTACTGTCTGGAAAGACAAGTTAGCGAAATGAAATATTTAATTATGTAACAATATGCCACTGGCAGCTTGAGGGGAAAATTGGAAGAAAACTTTGTATTGCCTTTAAATAACTGCTTTATTTTGCGATTATAATTTTTAAATCATGAAAAAATAAACTGTGGGGAAAATTTTATTTTTTAATAGTTCTGATTGAGAAAATGTCATTTATGTAGAGTCTTATCTCACAGCAAAATGACAGGGCAAAAGTAAAAGAATGAGTTATTGTAAGTCTATAGATAACCCGAAATAAGATTCTCCAAAGAAATTTAAAAAATTTTAAAAGCTTATTCAAACTATATAAATCTAAATGGAGTTTTCATAAAAACTATATAAGTATAAAAATGTTAGAATATTCAAAATTAAGTTTAAAAACCTCATAAAATTATGTAAAGTATTTCAAATACCTTAACAATTCTTTCATGGATCAAACAACAGAGAACATTAAATGATGTTTATTAAATGACTCAAACTGAACTCTTTAATAAAAAATAAATGCATAATGTTTCAAAATTCCGGCCTAAAATTATATGTAGGTATTTTATGTCTCTGAAATATTCAAATATTCATGAAAACAGCATTCAAACAAGCACAATGAAGAGGATATTTCTATTTTCTACTCTAGATGCAATTTGGGGAATATTGTTACAGCCCCAGAGCTAATCTATGTTGCATACTCAGACTTTAAGTCTGAGTGTCTGAATTTTAGTCCAGATTTTCATCCTCTAATTCTGCGAGCCTTGAAAAAGTAATGTAATTTCTCTGCTACCTGGTTTTTCCTATATATTAAATGAGTTTAAATTAAATAATTTTCCCAGAGGAGTTCAGTAGTCTTCAGCAGTCAGAAGTCGACTTGGCTCAGAGTTAGACTCTTTAGGATTCTAAACATAAAGTAGGTTTCTTATCATGCATTACTGCTACATATATACTGTAGCTCCTGATCTGTAAAATCATGAGAGTAAAATGGAACTGTAGAATTATGAAATCTCAGGCTTGGTGGAAACTTAGTTCGATAACATAGAACCCAAAGGTAAAATGCAAAGCATATCCCTTGTAACCCAATTCTATGTTTGTTCCTTTGAAATGAATATTCGCTCTTCTCAGACAATACAAATCACTCCTCATTGTGCGATTCCCCGACACTTAGTGTATCACACTCTACTCAGTCACACGCATGTTATCTACTTCCTTAGACTGCATAAGTACTCCTCTAAATAAGGAAACATTAGTCTTCCTTTTCTCAGCATTTAGCAAATTGCCTGACACTCTGTAAGCTCACAGTGATGTTTATCAACCCTATGGAGAGCTTAAATCTAAATGAACCTAATGTACAATGGAAAATGTTGTAAAAGGATACTCCTTCCAAACTTGCCCCAGAGACACACACCCCATAAAAAAAAAAAAAACACAAACTAGGAGATCCACAACACTCAAGGATTTCGATAAATAGTGAGCAACTGTTTAAAATATAGTGAATATTTTATACAGTTACTCATACTGTCACAGTGGATATGAGATATCACATTTCATTTACTTTAGAAGTTAATACATACTGTTTAGCAATGAAGTCTCATTTCATTGCTAAGAATGTAGTACTTTCACTATATTTCTATTTCAGTAAAGTTTGTGTTGACACAAAGTAAAATAGACAATTAAAGCACTTTTTAGGATAATTCTATAAAACCCTTGCAAAAACATTTCATAAATTTAAATCCATATGTCTAAATTTAACATTGTTAGATTTTTTTCTTGTTAACAGCAAAGTCTTGTATTCTCTTGTGTCAGTATTTCGCTTTATATAAGTATCAGTTGATAAACATGGGCATTGCCTTATATAAAATGATAATTTATCCATATTTACAATTTTTATTACAGTTGTAGCATCATTTCCATTATTGTAAATAACTAATTCTTGGAGATATATATATATATATATATATATATATATATATACACACACACACACACATACATATACACACACATACACACATATATACACATATACATATATATACACGCACACATACACATATATATATTTCTGTATCTACCTATCTACATGTACAATTTAAGTTTTAAGAAGAAAATGTCAAACACACGAGAATTTTCGTTGGTTTTTCTTCTTTATTTTTATTTTCACGGATAGTGAAATTATCTTACACAAGTGGTGTAAGAAATTTCACATAGAAAATTGTCTGAATTGTGTTCTACGTTTCATGGTTTGTATTCTTGTTGGATTGTTTTCTTAATTTATAATAGATATTAATGAGGCAGAATTATCATTTTATAGGCTCTTTCTAAAAACTACTGTGGTTAATTAAGTTTATATGTAAAATAGAATTTTGCAATATTTTAAGAAATATTTTACTCTATGGGAAAGAATATCATTAAAATATCAAAGAAAATCTATATAGATCATTACCTGAGAAACAAGAAGGCCTACATTTTTGAAGGATTTTTAAAAAGTAATTGCACAATTGATGTATTATTTCTAATTTTCTGCAGGAGCAAGCTCTGAATTCTTGATCCAAATCAGACAAGGCCTTAATATGAAGGCATCTTCCTTGGAAGAGGGTCACCCTGAAGCCTGGACTCAATGATCTCAAGAGATGAGAGAGAAGAGCAAAACCAAGAAGGAAGTTAAACAAGTGAGCCAAGACCAGAAAGTCGTTTAAAGGTCAAAAGGAAAATAATGTAACTGATAAATTCAGTTACATTATTTGGAAAGTGGTTCCTGCTCATGCATAAATGCTAACATTTGAAACTCATTTTCGGGAATATCAAAAGAGAAAATCTTTTTTAGGGCTTTTCAAAATACTGAACAAGGAGGGTCCCCCCCCCATACAGGATGAGTGAGAATCCCAGCCACCGCCCCCCAAAAAAAAGACCGAAAAGAAAGAATTCTTAAAACTAGAGAGCATAAACCTGGAAGTATTTATGCTCCAATGTTGTTCCTAGGTAACAGATGATAAATTGTCATATTTGTGACATAATTTTGACAAATACTTTCATTCACGGCTGATATTTACAGGCACATTTCCTTTGGCTTTGTATATAAAATAATACTATCAAGAACTCTCATCATGTCTGTCACATTCAACCAAATATAGCAGACTTGGTATCTGTTAAGTGCTGCTTCCTGCCTTCTCTTGGGCCAGAGGAGGAACCACGGTTGGAACAAGGCCTAAAAACAGGTACCTCTTTCATGGTCCTACATAAGAGGTTTTTGCTCAGCGATAGTCAGTGGTAATGTGAAAGCATGACCTTGCTTATATCCAACGTGAATGAGAAATACCCTTCCTCAGAGTGTCAAAATGATTCTTTTACCCTACACTTTCAACCCTGGGTTATTTTATGAGGAAAATAGTGTCACTTAATGGT
The DNA here is from genome assembly GCA_004026905.1 of Hystrix cristata. NCBI lineage: Eukaryota > Metazoa > Chordata > Mammalia > Rodentia > Hystricidae > Hystrix > Hystrix cristata. Next base: position 5,133 of record PVJO010026366.1, read on the forward strand.
GATGATGGTGTTAGAGGTTTCAGAGAGGAAAAGCAACTGGAGGACTGGAGGATATAGTGAAGAAGAAAAGCAGGAGTTAGCTTCATAGCCCTGCTTAGCTGTCACGGCTGACTCTATGTTTGAAATTGACAAATAATGTTGGATTGGTCTGTGGCTAATTTAAATAAGATTTGGGGTTTTGTTCCTAATTGCAAATTTGTTTGGATCATACATTAATAATATTTGATTGATGGTCTAATTAGCAAAGTGTTGTGTTAACTAATACTAAAATGAGTAAAGGAATATATTGATTGAATTTTCTCCTTCGTTACAGAATATTTCCTTGTTTGAGTCACTCATTATTCTCCTCATTTGTGAAGGGCTTCTCACCTAACTTTGTTAACTTTTTGTCAATACTTTTAAATTTATACTAATTTTAGACTCACAAAAACATACTCATCTCGCTTTCCTTTATGTTAATAGTTTACAAGGCCATTGAAATTATATCAGACAGTAATATTGATGTAATACTATTAACTGAACCACAGACTGACTCAAATTTTACTAGTTTTTCCACTAATACCCTTTCTCTCTTCTAGGACCCTGTTAGTGATTCCACATTAATTTTTGCCTGTATATCTCTGTGGCTTCCTTCAATCTGTAATAGTTCCCTGGATTTTATTTTTTGGCCATGAAACTTCTAACATACTTGAAGCATATAGAACTCAAATATGTTGCAATGCCCTCAACTTGTATTTGTCTGATTCTCCCCCACGGTTGGAATTAATTTTTGCATTTTTCCCAAGAATGACAAAGAAATGATGTTCTGTTCTAAGGGCATCATAGCAAGGGGTTTATGCTACTACTGACATACTACAGGGATGTTTACACTTGTCCTTGATGAAAGTGGTGTCTGAGTTTTCTGCAATATATAGTTCCTTTCCCATTGTAGGCAATGAATATATTGAGAGAGATACTTTGAAGACACACATACCTCATTCTTCTCAAACTTCCACACTAATTTTAGTCTGCTGTCTTCAACTACGTAAATATACTTTGCACATCTTTTAAAGTGTTTTTTTCTTATTTATAAAGGTGTTAGTTTTTGCCCTAGTGGATTTGTTTAGATTTGCACCTTTACTAATTCCCTTAGTGCCAGGTTTTTCTATCTGATCATTTAAAATTGCTTTTATGACCATAACTTTTTTCTATTTTCCTTTTTATTCTTATGTATTATATTAGCTTATCTCTACATTGTCAGAATATGCACAAAACATGCATCCATCTTCATCCTCATTTTTAAAAAATTATAGATGCATACTTACATCTTTTAAAATGCTAACTATCAGTCTTTGTTAAAGGTTTTCTCAGTCTTCATTTGGAGGACATATTCTAGCAAATTATCTCTGAAAGATAAATAAGTACAGAATTTTCTGAGTTTGTATAGGTTAGAACACTCCATTAATAGACTGAATATTTAAATAACATATTTTCTAGATAGAGGGTCCTGGGTTCAAACTGTATTTATATATTATACATTATTGTATTATATATCATTATATTCTATATTATGCATATTTAAAATTTATAATATAATGTTATGACACACATGCAGACAGTGAAAAACTTACTGTGACAAAATAAACAAATACCACCATCATCTCACAGTTACCTTTTTTGTTTTTATGACAAGAATAGTTAAAATATAGATAATAAAATTATACTGTAGATTATAGATTCTTACAGTATAATTTTATTATATGCTATTCTCATGTTATATGCTAATTCTCTAGACTTATTTATGCTAATTGTCTTCTTTGTATCCTTTCACTTGTATCTAGTTGCTTCTTTCCTAACTCCTACCCTTGCTTTGGTGAACATGTGTTTTGCTTTCTATTTATGGATATATGAATTATGTATAGATTTCATATGGTTGTGAGATTATGCTATAGTTTTTCCTTCTGTGATTGTCTTATTTCATTTAGTGTAATTTCCATTAGCCTTACCCATACTATGACAAACAGCAAACTATCATTCCTTTTTAGGACTGAATAGTATTCCATTGTGTATGTGTACTACAATTTATTCATTCACCCATTGACGGAGACTTGGGTTGTTTCTAGGCCTTGAATATCATGAATAACTCCTGATGAAAATGAGAATGCAAACATCTTTTCAAGGTGATAATTTCATTTACTTTGGATATAAGCCTGGAGTAAGGATCGTATGACCTATGATAGTACTGTTTTTAATTTCTTCAGAAACATTCATATTGTTGTATATAATGGTGTACAAATCTACAGTCCCACCAAAAGCGTATGAGACTTCCCTTTTCTCCACACTCTAGCCAAAATTTGTTATGATTTGACTTTCTGATTATAGCTATTTTGATATGTAGGAAGTGGTATCTCGTAGTGGTTTTGATTGGCGTTTCCAGGAGAATTCATAATGTTTAGCTCCTTTTCATATATCTTTCAATATTTTCATGTTTTCTTTGAAGTTATATTTTTTGGTTGTTGCCTGTATTTTAAATCAGGTTGTTTTTCAATTACAGACTTGTACAATTTCCTCATAAACTTTATAAGTTAATATTTTAACAGATAAATCATTTGTAGACATTTTTCCCCCTCTGTAGGGTGCAGTTCATTTCGCTGTTTCCTTTGCCAGGCATATGTGATTTAGTTTTATGTATTCTCATTTATTTATTTTTGCTTTTGTGTCCTGAGTTTTTTGTGCAATATCCAAAAAAAATCTTTGCCAAGCCAATTATAGGACTATTTCCTTGTGTTCTTTTCAAACAGTTTTATAGTTGCTGATCTTTTATTTAGGTCTTTTATACATTTGGAGTTGATTTTTCTGTATAATATAATATGAGATAATGGTCTAATTTCATCTTTTGCATATAGAAATTCAGTTTTGAAGAGTCTGTCCTTTCTTCCACTGTTTCCGCCTGGTGCTCTTGTCAAAAAATAATTCAACTTTAAGGGCTTGGATTTATTCCTGAAGGCTGTATATTATATTCCATTGGTCTGTGCATCTGGTTTTTGTTGTTGTTGTTGTTGTTGTTGTTTTGTTTTTGAGGGGTGTTGGGGATTGAACTCAGGCCCTCGCACTTGCTAGGCAAGTGCTGTACCACTGAGCTACATCTTCAACCCCATGTGTGTCTGTTTTTATGCTGCTGCCATGCTGTATGGATGGCGATAGCTTTGGAAGATCATTATACACTGGGTAATGTCTTGCTTCTGACTTCGCTTTTCTTTTTCAGAAGTGTTTTGTCTGTCTGGGGGTCTTTATAATTCTACACAAGTCTTAAGACTGAATTTTCTACTTATGTGAAGAGTGCTAATGAAATTTTTGATAGAAATTGCATCAAGTATTTATATTGCTTTGAATGTTGTGACTATTTTAATTATTATAATTTTACACATCCGTGGGTATCTGTGAGCATTAGGTAGTTGTCACAATTTCTGTCTTCTTTAATTCTTTCAACAGTGCTTATAATTTTTAGCATACAGATTTTCTTTGCTTATGTTTATTCCTACAATGTTTTTATGCTATAATGAATGGGTTTATTTATTTATTTTATGAGGTAGGTCATATTTTTGTACAAAATGTAATTGTTATTTGTAAATTGATTTGGTATCCTGAAACTTTATTAAACTCACATTAGTTCTAACAGGTGTGTGTGTGTGTGCGTGTGGGTGCATGTGTGATTTTTGCTTGTTTCTTTCCATATGGCATCATGCTGTTTGCAAATAGAGGTTATTTTACTGGGTTCTAATTGGATGCTTTTTAAGTCTTTTTTATTGTCTCATTGCTCTTGGTAGTTCATCCAGGTTTGTGTTGAATAGAAGTGGTGAAAATGGGCGTCCCGGATCTTAGTAGGATAACTTTTTACTAAGTTTTGCCCCATTGATCAAAGGGCCAGCTTTATGTTTTTTATAAATGGCCTTTATTTTGTAGAGGTAATTTTCTTCAATGGCTAAACTGTTGCGACTAAAAGCTGTATTACTGGATTAACTTAGGCCTAGGTTTTATTTTTCCATAGAAAATGTCCTTCTCATTTAACATGTTATCTCATTATACAAGTATTAAATTCAAGGTACTTATGAACAGTAATATTTTATGTATTTAAGTTTTATTCCCTTATGTTATATAGTGCAGCACTTCCAAGAAAGAGGATAGAAATGAGGACTGACTTACCTACTTCAAGAAAGCAGAGGAGTCCTTCAATTTTCATCACAATAGAGTAAGATAGTTGGAATATGAATATAGGATAACTGGAATGTGAATGTAAGACAAATAGAATATGAGATTACAACAGAATACACTATGTACTTAAAAGTAGTTAAAAGTAAAGCAGAGGTACCTATTAAGAGATTTTACAAACAGCTTAGACTCTAGGTGTAAATCAGATCATTTCAGTGTCTCTTGATGGATAACAGAAGACCTGGGATACATGAGGCCGGGGCTTTGGGGTAGCCACATTGAGTCATAGCTTCATTTGCTAAGGCTGAAAATTATCTCTCCGCAAGAAGCACCACTAGTAAATGTATGATCCAGATAATTTGATCTCAATTTATGCCTTTGACATCATTCCAATTCATTAATCAATCATCTTTAAAATTTTTTTGTATATTTGTCTTTCTGTTAAAATATTTGTATGTATGAGTGTGTGTGTGCAGATGATAGGCTCATATGCCTATTTTGACTGGATAAGAATATTGAAATAGGATCCCACTATCATATTAATAGGTGAATATACCCATTTTATATAGGTCCAATGGAAAGACTCTAGTCACATAGTTTCTTACCTCTGAAACAAGGTTAGGAGATAAAAATATTTCAAGTGGTACAAGTATCTTTACATTGCTGAAATCATGTTTTTTGTGTGTGTGTGTGTGTGTGTGTGTGTGTGTGTGTGTGTGTGTATTATACCCTATTCATAGTATTTCTGTTCGTATTCTATGAAATCTTGAAAATGTATTTTCTGGCTGGAAGAGAAAGTTTCTTAGTAGTCATCAAAATGTTCTTTAGCTTAATGAAAAAATTTTTAAAAGTGTTCTTGGAAATGCCTTTCTTTTATAAAGACATGAATATAATTTGGTTGAATTATATTTTACACAGAGAAGCATGCATAAACATCTATATATTCATATGTCTATATAGTTATGCACACAATGGATGCAAACACATGTTGAGGGGGCTCTGGGGATTACACTCAGGGCCTTGTGCTTGCCAGGCAAGTGCTCTACCACTTGAGCTAAATCCGCAGCCCTAAACATGTGTTTAATTCTATCTTATAAACTTGCCCTTATGCTCATAGCAGGTATTCTTACTATCATTTTTTCAAATAAAGCTAAAATTTCTCAAAACCTTTTAGAATGGGGAAGTACATACGCATACAATACTAACACATGGTACATGTGACAAGATGTTTTGGCAGACTAATCTGGGTCTAACCATAATAGTTGGTGTCACAAAAGTAAAATGTCTGTCATAGTTAGTCACTAATACCATAGACCTTTGCTAAAATAATTTAGCAAGATATTTATTTATGAGATTAATTTTACTGAAATCATATTTTTGTTATTTTTCATTTGGTATTTTGTGTTTTTATATCATGTCAGTATGTTGATATGTGTTCTTCCACACTGAGAAAAACCTAATAATAAATCTATGTGTAAATCCATGGCTTTCTGCTTTAGATCACTATTTGCTACTTTGTGTCCTGTCTTGTGCTCTACTGTTTCCTGAAAAATAAGGTCAATGTTGTAATATATAGAAGAGGCACTGAATAATGTAAAGTCCTTTTGTAGACTTGTGGTGGACATAAATCAGGTATGGCTTCTGTAATAATATCATGCATATTCAATTTCTATGAAATGTTACAATCTTTAGGAAGATAATTCTGTATTTCAGTATACAAATAGTGAGAAGCATTTCAATGCATTCAAAAGTTATATTATAAAATTACTCACAATGTACCTCATAAAGATTTAATAGGAAATTTTATTTTTAAAAGTCAAATACTTCTTAAAATTCATTGAATATAAAAGACCCAACTTGCTTAAAATGAAGAAAGTAATTTTTTCTCCTATCTAACACAAAAAATTGTAGACACATTTCACAGGAATTCAACTTGGGAATGGAACTTAATTCCAAGGCAATTTCTTGTGAAAAGAAGTTTTTTTTATTAACAAAAGTGTCAAAATAACATGTAAATGTAGTGATAAGTCACATACTTCTTTAATACATTGTAGCATTGACCTTATTTTTCAGGGACCATTAATGACTGTTTTGTTTGCACATGAAGCCTAAAGTTAAAGCAGTAATATTACAGAATAGTCTAAACATTAGTTAATCTGAAACTGTAATAACCTTTGAAGTGCTGATTATGGATCATACATATTGTTGGATTCACATCACAGATAGTACTTGTTTGCCTTATCAATTTTCTCATAACTATCTTCTATTGATAATATGAAAAACTAGAAAGATCAAATATGTAATTGACAGATGAACCACGAATTTATGAACAAAAATAAGGGTAGATACAGAAGTACAAAGAAGGCAAATATGTTTTGATAATTTTGTGTGAAGTAATCATGTCATTTTCTTTAAAAATAGTAGGCATTTGGACATTTCAGGACTGTTTCATGTGGACAAAAGCCACATTTATTTTGATGATTGAAGAAAATATACAAGGAAAGTCTAGAACTAAACTGAATGATGAAAGAAATAAATCAATTAATTATGGGACACAAAACATAAAAATGCTGCCCATCAGAGAAACTGGGGGATTGGAAGATAAGTGTGTAATATAGTGAATCAAAGAGATTACAAGAGATATTGGTAATATCAAATAATTGGAAGTCAGAAATATGAATATAACTTTCATGTGATACCACTTGTTGATCCTCAGTATAATTTCCTGTGCAGAGGAGGTTTTGTTCAGAAAGTCTTTGCCTATCCCCATGTCTTCAAGAGTTTTGCCTATTTTGTCTTCACTATAAAACATAAAGGAATTTTTCCATTTTGGGAGATAATTTGACAGAATGCCTTCCACAAAAGTCAAAACAAATAATATAATGAGGATAATAAAAATCTACCCTTTCATTTTCCTAGAAGTCTCTTTGGGCTCTTTATGTAAATGTAAGCAATAATTAAAATCCCTAAACATTTTTCTTTTGTTCTTAAAATTACGTTTAGTTAGCATATATACACATAAAAGAGAAATCACCCTCTGATCCCATCCAGCAGAAAACATGCACAAACTCAAGGTATATGTGGAGGGGAGGAGCCCTGAACCCAAGGTAGCAGTTCAGGCTGGAGCCCCATGCTGCCAGCCCTAAAACACGCATGCGCCATAGCTACAGGTCTGTTTGATGCCCTCAAAGTAGTACTGCTGCCAGCCCTCCCATGCTTCCCTTCCTCAGGGGCAGGATGACTAGCCTTCCATGCACAGCTCAGTCTCTTCATTCTTGTCAATGAAGGTCAGCGTGATGGTGGCAAAGTGCCCCTCTGGCTAAGATTTAAACCTCCACTTCATCACAATATGTTTCTCGGGGACCAGATCAATTAACTCCCCAGAGACCTTCCCATCTATCACATGCAACTTCCCACCTTGGTCTGCTTTTAACATCGAGGTAGCATAGGTAAAGGCCTAGACCAGCTCTTGGGTGGTGAACACTCTGTAGATTTGCTCTGGTGATGACAAGGTTTCTCTAAGAGTGATCTTACAAGTGGGGACATTGACACCAACAAGTTTGGCCTGAGTTTTTGAAGGAGCAGACTTAGCCTTGTGCTCCTCAGTTTTTAGCGCTGGCTGCCCTGGTGGGTTTGACTCTCCATTCACCATTGGCAAGATTGTGCGCTGGATGAACTCTCTGTAGAACAGCCATAACGAGTCATACCATTGGAGATGATGGTTCCCACGAAGGGAGTTGATCCCTTTCTACCAGAATCCCTAAACATTTAAAAGTCTAAGAGCCAACAGTTAATGTGTGCATCAAACTAGATGTTCTAAGTCCGCTAAAACTGTGGAAATTTTATTTTATTTACATAAATATATCAGGTAGTCCTACTTTAATTTCTTAGACTTCCTGGGGAGACTTACCTTCACATGTTCACAACTCACAAAATGTCACATTATGTCACTTGTGAAGTTATCAAATGTAAGCAAGAATGAAATATTTCATAACACAGGCAAAAGACTCTCTTAAGGTGGGCTGCTGGATGTTGTGTTCCAATGTGTTCTGGTCATTCCTTCTGTTGGAAATTGCTCATCCATGTCCCAGAGTCCTGTGCAGGCTACCTACATGTGGTTGTGCAGTCTGTGAAAGAGCAGAGTGTGAAATTCAGCACTGCGTTATGGCCCAAGCTTAATCTTTACTGATCTGGGAAATTCTGAATTATTACCTTTTTCAGGAGCCATATGGCTTTTATGGTTATCATTTATTTATAAATTCTCCCCTCAATACAGATCTTTTTAAAATTTTGTTAATTTTCTGTTCTTTCCTAAATTTGAACTTTTTCAATTCCTGATGTCTCAATGTCATAGTAACTGAATTAATATTTCTATTACTCAAATTTATCTGGACTTCTATTTAGTGTATCCCTAGAAACTTCAACTCATGTAAGCTATGACTAAGATAGTTGTCTGACAAACGTTCTTTCCTTAGTCTGATTTTCACTTTTTGGTAACTTTGAAATAAAACCTTCTGCCTTCAACATTTTGCTATTTAGTGTTCTATGTAAAAACAATATTAGTATTTAGTTCTAATTCTAAAAGCCTCTTTAGAACCATTTAATAGCAGGAGGATTCATATCTCCTATATGTAAGGTCAGTGCTAGACAGCCCATTTTAAAATGTTTGTTTCTCTTGATATTTGTTTTTAAAGTAAGTGCAAGTCTTAAATGGTACTAGAATAGGCACAGAGGGCAGTTAATTCAATGAAAAGAAAAAGCATGGATGGAAGAAAACTGTGTTTTACGCCCTGGAATAATATAGAACATCTTGCTCATGAGAGAAAGAAAGGTTTCTTTCACTGTTGATTGGATCAGAGAATCCTAGAATGAGTGTAGAGATCAGTTCTCCCTGGACTTCTTCTAAAGGAAAATTTGTAACCTATGTTGAAACATTCTTAAGCAATATATGTAACTTTCTTGATGGATTAAAATAATCAGGAATACAAAAACAGACTAAATAATTATACATTAATAATTTATTAAAAGACCATTAGAGAATTGAACATTTTTGCTCTGCTTATGTCTGTGGGAAGAATCTTGGGATCTATCTTCTAGTAGAAGGAAATACATCAGACTCAAACACCAGATAATAATTTATTATGAAACTATAGTGAGTTGAAACTACTATTTTTTTTTATTCTTTCAGAGTAGAATTAAATTATACTTCTGTATATATTTAAGGACAATCACCAAAAAAAACCCTTTAATTCATTAATCATTTATATGAGTTTATTTTCTCCAAAATAGTAGAGTATCCTTGTATTTATAGGTATATTTAAATTGTATTATTTTCCTTTCCAGAGTTTGCAGTAACTATATTAAGGAAATAAATCAAATTTGTCTTTCAGTTGTTATAAAACTGCACAGGTAATTGTGATAAGTAGTAGTATGATGGTATTATGGATGACTGTCTTTAAATATGAGATAGAATGAGGTACTTACATATATACAAAAATAAGTTTGTGCTTACATGAAAGATAAATGGAATGCTAAAAAATAAATAATTGTTAAAACCCTGCAGGAGCCAAAAAGATGAAGATATTGGGATATCTTTCTGTAAAATGCTCTACCCAAACTTCTCAATTTGTACTGTTCTCACTTAGCAAATGTTTGGGTGAAAACCTAACTGCTTCTGGTTGTTTTCATTTTTCCTCTGTACTCACAGGTCAAATAAAAGATTGAAATGTAATTGAAAACCAAATCCCAACATCCAGAACTTAATTTCAACTGTGACCTAAGTTAATAATTAGAAATGATGGAAACTTGAACCCTTTAGACACTTCTGACACAGAAATTTGCATTCCTTCCAAAATCAGAAATAATTTTCTTATTGAGATGTTATTAGTATTTTCCACGAAACTTTTATTCAAAGGGTATAGCAAGTCCCATAACATAAAAAGAAAATTAAAGAAAACTTACTACTGTAACACAGAGTGCTTCAATGAAGATATGTGAAAATTAAAATCACAGAATATATCTATCTCTTGTTTGCACAATGTGTGTGTGTGTGTGTGTGTGTGTGTGTGTGTATAGAGAGAGAGACAGAGAGAGGTTTTTTTATATCACAGCAGAGGGAAATTTAAATATTGAGATAGTCATTTATGTCACACAAGGGTGCAAATAAATATGACTTAAATTTTCAGCTTCTGGCAGTGCCCTGATAGAAATCCCCAGCTGCTGAGGCAGTAATCTATAACAATCAGCTGACCAACTGATCTTATAATAGTAAACTATCAGAATTCAATTTGGTTATTGTAAAGCCTGCAATTTAAACGGAACACTTCTGGGATATTCATAAATTGAAGCTACAAAATAAGTGCCAAAATAATATTACTTTAATCATTTACACATTCAATTTTGGATTATTCTAATTTCTAAAGTACAGCATTTTTACCAGATTTTTTTCTTCCACCCTGTAGACAAAAACCAAACTCTAATATCTTATCCAGTAAAAATATCACTTGTTTAATACAAAAGGCACATAAAATTAAAAGTTTGTCTAAGACCAGAAAAAATACTTCTCTTAATGGGGTGGTTTAACCATCTTAATTTTCATTATCTGGATAAATTTTACTGTCGAAAAGTTTCTATAATCAGACACTTGGAGAGAGTTTTAGGTGTAACTTCTTACATTTGCTTTTGCTCTGCCTGAGTGGACATGAAAGAAACAATCTAAAATCCTATAAAAAGTGAGTAGAGATATAAATAAACAAAAATTCTTGCAAGAAATACAGGTGTCCAATAAACATATGAAAAGCATGTAAGATAAAATCAGAATTATGTTGTAACATATTCTATTGACTGACCAAATATTTAAAATATATATTATTCAATAGTGATGTGAGACAAGTATTTTCATTCATAACTGAAAAGGATCTTATAAGAAGCAGGGTTTTAAATTTTGATGTACTTAGATAGTTTTTATATAATACATTTATATCTGACCCCGGTGAAAGGATCAGAAATGCGTGTACAATATTTTTGTACACAATTTTGTGCTGACAAGGATGATGATGGTGAAGATGGGTAACACTTAACAAAACTTTGTCATGTTAATTCATTAATTATAATAATCCATGTAATATGTACTATTATTATCTGTACTTATGCAAAAGCTAAGGACAAAGGGCTTAAGAAACATTACAGTTTCACAGTTATTCAGTAGTGACTCCCGGGAATTCACCAAGTTCTTAGATGTACCGAAGTGTATCAGATGTACCACCCAATAGGAGATTATGTTTGATATATTCTTTGATAAATCTCATGAGTTAAGCTCAACTGAGCTCAGATGTGAAATGGAGAAATAATCGGAGTATGTAACAAAATGTTAGCACTTCTCTGTGATACGACTATAAACATTTTTATTACATTTTTTCCTCTCTGTAGGTAGATGTACAAACATTTACCCCATATTAAAAATGAACATTTTAAATTAGAAAAACATGGAGAAAGGGGAAAAATCTACAACTGTCCACAAAAAACAAGATAATGAATTAAGACCTTTCTCATATTTATCCATTTGAAAACTGCCCCTGTTAAAAGAAGGATGACAATGTTATCCTCAGGAATGAGGGACAGAACGTGTAGTTACTGAATATCACACCTGTGCATAACTTGGTGAAAGGGAGTATTTTTCCAAACCCATAAAAACCCCTAAGAGCAAAAACTGACCTTCCACAAGGAATTCTTTGAGAACTGGGCTGATCACTCACAGTTAATATTTCCATCATAAATAATGATTACTTTGTCACCAATCCCTCCAAGTACAAATCCATTCTCTTTTCTTCTTTTTTCCTTTTAACATTTTACATTTATTATTTTCAAGTACAAAATAGGCTGAGTTCCTAGAAGAGTCTCATAAAATATACAAGGGCACGCAGGCTTGATTTAATTAAGTCTGAGATATCTTGACTTTTGGAATCAATTTTTTTCTAAAATATCACACAATGGAAAAAACCTTAGAAGGTATGATAAGTGGGCTTTATTTAACATCTGTAAACACTGACTTTTTGATGTATTTGCTCTCTGTATCAGATGATTCTTTTTTTTTGTAATTTTATTTTAATGGTGCATTTTAGATATACATAGTGATTCTTGTTCTGTCCTCACATGACAGAAGGTTTGAGGGTGTCCCTGAGGTCTCTTTAATATGCACACTAATCCACCAATGAGGACTAGTTACCTTCAAAAACCTCTACTTCCAAATACCATTATATTGGTCATTAGGATTTCAAGTATTTGAATTTTGGGAGATACAACTATTATGCCTATTGTACTCTCTGTTTTCAGATTTTAATTCCATTAATTTGGTCCCTTGTGTTGTAGTTAACATTAATCCATTCAAAGAGTTAATATTTGTTGAACATATACTTCACACAAAGTAAGTATAGCGGGATGTATTCAATTTAAAATTTTGGAATATTAATATATGAAGTTAAAAATAATAGGCATCATGTAAGATACATAAAATGTAATTTTTAATTTATTTGTTATCACATAAAATATTGGATACACCAAATGCGAGGGGGTATTTTAGGAATAGTGTGTTTTAAAATATAGGTTCTGGGTGGATGGGTGGGGCTTCACCTTGGACTTCTTAATGAAATGGGACCGTACTCCTGATCACCTGAAAATAAATTTCAAAGACAAGCTGTGTAATGATTGATTCACAGATGTGCTTTAACCTGCCTTGGAAAGAGAAAACACGTTGTTGTTTCAAAAGTGAACTCTGAAGTAAAGCACTAATGGGATTCAGTAAGAATGGCCAGTGTAGACGTGGTCCTCACGGCCTTCTCCCATGAGCAGCTCTGTGGAGGACTCTGCACAAGGAGGATCATCTGGGGCTTCTTAGCCTGTGATTATGATTGACCTCAGCAAGGCTAGTGTGGCTGGGTGGCAGCTAATAACTAGGAAGAACTGGCCCAGAGGAAGGAGGGTCTTAACTACCCAAAAGGAATACAAACAGAAGCCCAGGAAAAGCAGAGGCTCTGAAGTGGGTCAGACTGTGTTAGATTTGCTTTTAGACCTTAACAGTAAATCTGCCTTTGGAAGAATTTGGATCTCTTGTGTTGCTATATGAAAAGTGGGAAGTGTTTTAATTTCTTAAGGCTCTTGTTTGTAAGATGTCTGCCTGAAGTGCGCAGTAATAACAGTGACTATTATTACTAGATTGCATGTACACTAATTTTTAAAATAGTTTCCAAGTGCAGATTTTGTAGAAGTAAATCAGATTTTTGTTGTGTAATAACAGGGCATGGAAGAAACTTCATCTCTTACAGAGAAACTCTTCATTCCACTAGCAGATTTTTCTTGTTTGTTCAGAGCAATATTTATGCCAAGAGACAAGACCATCAGTTTTTGTTAAACTGAAGATTTCTAACATTTGGAGACAAAGGGTTCAAGGGAACAAGAAGAGGGCAAAGGGGGAGGGGAATGGGAATCCAGAGGAATAATGATATCTTAAAAATAAGAACCTAATAACTCAAATTTAAGACAGTGACACGTACAAGAGGTACTACAGTAACTTTCTGTAGCTATGACTTAATGCTGCATCAATGCGGTTGTTTACATGGCTCACTGTCATAAGCAAAAGGCATAATGTATTGTGGTCTGTAAGCTTGTATAATGGCCTGTAAGTTTGTGTAATTTTGGATAAATTTTAACAAAAATCTATTTTCAAAAATTTCTAACATTTGGAGAGTCTGAATACCTAATGGAGGATATGATGGTTAACTTTTATATTTCTCTCTATCTTATTGGGTCTTTTTCTCAGGAGAATCCCGATTTATATGTGGGAGGAAAAGATAAAAAGTGATGGGGGCACCACTAAGACTTTATTAAATTTAAAAGTTAAAATTGAAAATAGAAGTTGAAGTTTGTATTAAAATATATATCAAAGGCAATAGCTTCTCATTGTCTTTTTCTATAATTTTGCGCTTAAGAACGACTTCATGTTCAAGCTTAAAGAACTGAGAGAATTATCCATCAAGCCACTTTTTACAATAAAAGCAGGTGACCAGACAAGATTATTAAGGTATCCCAAACTTCCATCCATTAGCTTTTGTAATAACTGATATGTAAGCCTTGATCTTATTGGCAAAAGTAAAGCATGGCAGAGTTTGACTTTGAGGACTTTAAACAGTGCTCTGAAGGGTCACTATTTATCAGCTTATTTGCTGACTTATCTTGGCTTGGCTAGAAGGGATATTTAACTGCTGAAGCACATAGCTGAGGGAATTGAAATTTATGATATTTTTGTAGGTCACCTTTAACATAATTAAAGTAGAGTTAATTGTACATATATTTTATTCTACAGGTAATAAAGACAAATAAAGTAGGTTGTCTATTCACTACAATTAGATGCTCAGAATAGACTCAGAATACTACAAGTGCAACACATTTTCTTAAAGCATCCATTGCGTTTAGGCTCAAGGCACCCGTGGAAAGTCTACAGGGAGTATGAAAGAAGTTACTGAATTTTATTATTATTAGCCTCTTCACTTCTTGAGCAAAGCTCATCTTTCCACTTAACATACATACATCTTAACCTTAATAAAAAATTTCAAGAGGGAAGAAAAATTATGCTTCTTCAGAAAAAATTAAATTCCTACAATGATTCTATTTTCCATCATATCTTTTTTTTGCTTTTTCTGAGATAAAGTTAAATCCTCAGCTGAATGTCGTGTTTTCAGAAACTGGTTTTCATTTCTGGCTTTTTCCTGAAGAAAACTGAATTTATTTCTTTTAATTTCCACTCATCTCTCAGTTTTTAGAAAGCACTTCAAAATTCTTCAAATCAAAGCTCCTAGACAACCTGAGAGGTTATAAGAAAAGTTCCCTTTCTGCCTGAACTTTATTTTTTGCATTTTTTCTGTAGGAATTCTTTTAATTCAATAATTGGCAATTTGACCCATGGTTACTTTATATAATCGTTAAAATGCCTAAATGTCTGTATGTTCATTTTAGCATAGAAAATTATCATCTTTTATTTTGGAATTTAGCCTCACTTATCTTTTCAGTTTTAGATAATTTTTTATAACCGAAAATTTGAATTTAATTAAATTGTATTAGTAAAAGCAAAAGCAGACATTATTTCTAGGAGAGAATTTCATTTTATTTTTTTTTTTGATTAAGTACAATTGACAAAAATCATATATATTTAAGGTATATGCCATGTTTTGCAGTACATATATCTTGGAAAATGATTGGTACAAACAAGCTAACTAACATATCCATCGTGGTATAGAATTTCAATAACCACAAAAAATGGAGATGGAGTAAAATCATTAAAAGAATAAAAGTGCTTTGAATGCAAATCCAGTATTACATTTATGTCTGCCTCAGAATAACATTTTGCCTTCATGTCAACGTAAGTAGATAGTAAAGGGATTATAACATCTTTATAGATTTGAATAAGAAATCTATATTTATTGTTTGATTCCATTTTCCCAGATTAAACACAATAGCATTGATATTGAAAATAATAATATTGAAAATAATAATGGAGTTTAAATAATAATGGGAGTTTTGCACTTAAAGTAAGTTTGTGATGATATAATGAAATATTAGCACCTGCTGCAAGGGTTCTTAAAATATCACTGTCATACCTTATAATTTGGGTGTAATTATGAGTAAGAAAAATGAACTTGATTAATTATAAAATTAAAATGCTTAATTTAACACCATTGAAGAATTCTTGGCCTTTAAATCTATTGTTCCAACCTAAATACTTAATATTCATCAGTAATTCTTTTCACATAATTTAAATTACATTTATTTAGATTAAATTGATTTTCAGTTACTTTATCTTCAACATACACTATCACTGTTGTTATTGAATGGAATTCTCTTTATGAATCTGAATGCTCTCATGGCAAAAAAAAA
>PVJO010026367.1:0-21262 GCA_004026905.1 Hystrix cristata
GTGAAATATAAAAATAAGAGCGAGAAACATACCCATCATCATAATATAATTAATTATCACTATTTTGGTTTATTTCTTTCTAGCTCTTAAAATAATGTCTGTTTATTTCCATATTTCCAAATAGGAAAATATGACTTGCTACTTTTTCGCTAAAAACAAATCAAAATTTTATGGATACCTGCTAATAGGCAGAACATAAAACAGTTTCCTAATGGCCCAATGTCACCAAGACCTAGCCCAAATTATAGACATGCGTGAATCCTTACAACTCGTTACTGATATTAATTATTCCATAATGAACATCCTTGGCTGTATTTTTTTTAAATTTTGATTCCATGTCTTGGCCACTTAGAGTTATTTACTAGGTCTCTTAATCTGTACAAGGATTATTTCAATTACTTCATGTATGAGATGGGGATAATAACCACTACCACAGAGCACTGTGAGGAGGATTAAATGAGCATAGGTATGACATTTATTGGCCTACAGTAGATGATCAGTAAGTGGCAGTCCCTTTCCTGGAATGTAAACATTTTCCTAGAAGGTAGTGATAACCCTAACTCTTTCCAAAGAAGCCACCAGAAACTGGAAGTAACTTCATCACAGTCCTCTACTACATCCCCAAATAGATCTCCTGTTTCATGTTAATTAAAGAGAGGAAATGCCTATGTGCATTTAAATAATTACCTCCCCTCCCCTTTCTTGAAGATTGGAATAAAAGCTGCACCGCTTTGTTTAATTTTCAGGGAAGTTCTAAGACCATTTCTTATGTTTTATAATTGCTATTTATAGGGTCTTACTTTAGTTGGTTATTACTTGGTATATCAGCCACGTCCCATATGTATAGTCAGACTCTCAAAGAAATGCTAACACATTCCATCCTTTCTTCTTAGTATCATTTAGTAATTTTTATATATTAAGGTGGTACTTCTCAAAATGCTTTTGAAATGATCAGGAAGGTATGAAAATTGCACGCTTTAGTTTTTACTTTATATTTCCTTTAGAAAAACAGCAATGATAAAGTTGCATAATTCCCAAACCATCTGAAGTGAAGGAATAAAATCGTGTATTTGCAGAAGCCCTGAAATATCCCTTCGATCTTTTTCTTGATTCTTAAAACTAAGTGATAGACTATTAGTTATAAAACCAGGTAGCTAAATGTATTAAAAATCTTATGACTTTAAAAGCTATTAAATAATAAAAATCAAAACACTCCTGGAATTGTTAGCATTTTAAAAACTCTTCAATTTTACAGCACTTTTAAAACTCTTCAATTATATCGTGAGGTTGAATTGCTTAGTGTGAGTATATTTTAACACAAAAAGACTGAATTCTTTAGCTCCTTGTTTGAGTTTTTCTAAGACAATTAAGATGTTCCTTAAAGACCTCGGCTAACATTGCTCGAGGATGCTGAAAATATCCTTAAAAATGGGATACAGAAGAAAAAGCATTTTGAGTGATTTTTCTAGAGTTACTCATTACCATAAAAACACGAAAGAAAAAATGTGAAATGAAAAAGTATATAATCTTATTCTGGATCTGGGATCAGAAAGAAATTTTAGAGATTTTAATATTTAAGGTTTGAGGACAGAAATGTCCCTGCTGACGTTGAATTCACAGCGGGCGTTCTTCCTAGATGTGGGAATCTGGGTGAGCTTTGCTCGCTGGTGAGACTCCTTGATGCGACTGAACACCAGCTTGAAGAGACCAGCCACTTCCAGAAATCAGAACCCAAAGTGTGTCAGTTCAGGTTTTTTACCATCTTTTTCTCCACACAGTGATGTGCACAACCGCAAACACTCCATCAGCACATCCTTAAGTCTCTTCTGCTTTCAAGGGCTCGCGGCCTCAGCTGTTCGTGTAATGGTGGTTGTGTAGCTGGGCTCGCATCCCGTGTTGATGCTGTATCTTTCCTCCCTGGCCTCTTGCTAGACTGTCGCGATTCAGAGGGGGCGGTGGCTAAGAGGCCTGTGACCCGTGCCCTGGACTGGTCTCTGACTTTGTGTCACTGGACTGGTCTGACCCCTGAACATGTCTATCAGGTATCCGTGTCCTTTCCCACCCAGCTGGTGACGCCTGTGACTGATCCTCAGCAGTCTGCAGCCGCAGTGTCCTCACTTTGCCAGGCCTCTAGTATCGACAGCATCCGGTGATGGCCCCGGCTTGGGGACTCCGCATGCTCTGTGTTGAACAGTTTCCCATGGACTAGGACTCTCTTGAACCCAGAGGTCACCAAGGAAGAACAGAGTGAGGGAAACATAGCTCTGAGAGACAGCTGAGCTTACACTCAGTATTCACCCTAAAGAAACACTTTCAAACCACAAGAAACTGTCATCTTTTGCTGGAAAGTTTAAGTATCCTCCCACCCTCAGATAACCAGTGGAGAATTTTGTCATAGAAAATACTTTTACATTTTTTTCCAGATATAAGTATGGTAGTTACATTTTGACTTGACAACTCATCCACATTCCCCTTTATAAAAAATATGTCAAAATCTAAGAGACAAGGACATTAATTTCGGATATGCTTCGAATTATCAATAAAAGATGTCACTCACAGCTTGTAGTGCTTTATTCTATGCGTCACACTTTGGAGTTGATGAAAGCACTCAAAATGTCCTCATGCCATGATGAAAAAACAACTGTAGACTATTCTAATTCCAAAATCCCAAAGAAAAATCCTGCCAATGACAGGCTGACATGTAGTGAGGAAAAAAGCAGTTTAGCTATAACTATCCATTTGATAGAGCATTAACTGAGTTTAGCATGTGATAAACACTTGCTACAGAGAAGAAATTGGGACAGATACACACACCAGGTGGACATTATCTCAGCTCCCCTACCAATGATACAGAGTCAGGGGACTCACGCCATGTCATTCTGTAGTTTGTCTATGTCACACTCCCTAGTTGTTCCTTTTCATTTGTTAGTGGATGTTTCTGTGCAATTCATGGTGCTATAACAGGATACTCAAGACCTGGACATTATAAAGTAAAAAGGTTTTATGGCTCATGATCCTGGGGACTGGAAAGTTCAAATGTTATGGTGCCAGCATCCTCTCCAGAGTCTTGGGGGTGGGTCACACTAGAGGGGACAAGCAGAAAAGGAACTGATGGTGCAAGGGGGCTTCACTCTGTAAGAGCCAATTCTCAAGAGTAACTAACTGGGTCCTATGAGAACTACATTAGTCAGTTTGTAGATGACCTAATCACCTCTTGAAGTCCCCCCTTTCCTCAGCACCATTACCTGGGGACCAAGCATCCAGCATATGAATCTTTGGAGAACAAACCATAGCAATAAACATCGCATTCAACTAAGGTTTTTAATGGAATTTGGAGGAGGAGTGTGTTACTTGTATTCTATGCACACAGGAAATATTATTTGCCCTTATTTCACAGTATGATTTAGAAGCTGCACTACACTTCTCTGTGTCTGTATCAATAAAGATTTAGTCATCCTTTACCAGTTTGGCAAAGAGGAAATGTCGAGTTTCGCTTCCAAATGTGGGCCAAGATCATTCCTGATTTGGGTTTTTTGTTTGTTTTTTTGTTTTTGGTTTTGGTTTTTTTTTGGGGGGGAGCTATTAGGCCCTTGATAGCATAAATAGAAAAGGCCCAATTTGGGGATTCAAAAGCCCTGGGCTCCGTTTTAATACATTATTGTGTGATTTGGATACAGCAGTTCTGTAAAACGCCTATAAATAAAACATTCCCAGAGAGACTTGTGCAGTAATAGGTGAAAGAAGCGACTACGCAGCGCTTCATAATTAAACACAGGCTCCGTTCTTAGTACCATTATGCTCCCTTACTGCTAAAATTACAAAGTGACATATGGTTATTTGAGAGCACTTAGTTTTAAAAAAATTGAAAATGAATTCGATATTGAAAACAATTTGGCTCTCTTCCAATTAATATCACCTGCAATACTCATTCAGATTCTTTTAGCAAATGAATGACTCTAGAATTCAAAGACTTTAACTTTTTAAAACTTTCTTTCTCTCTTTTCTTCTTATGTCGTCTGGACAGATGCAAATATGACCACCATTCAACTTTGTACTACAAAGAAACATAAAACTAAATATTCCTTAAATTATGTTTATCTCTAACACTAAGACTGTTTTTTCCCCTTCTCAGTGAGACGTGAATTGTGTTTGCCTTCAGGCTCAGGGCGCGTTCTCCTTCTGGCTCTCTCAGCTCTTAGCTGGGTCCCCAGGATGGGGCTGTGAGCTCTGATCTCTGACCTGGAGCTCCTATCAGCGCAGCCACCACCCAGCCCCACGCCTTTGATTACCAAGTGTTGTCCACTCAGCTCTCTGAGAAGTTTCTTCCTCTGCGATGTCCGCTGTCTTTGGCTGTTATACATTTCTTTACTAGTCCACAGACTCCACTTAAAGGCTGAAGATCACTAGAACCAATTGCCCACCGCTTGTAAGCGTCCTGGGGGTTAAACATGGCAGATAAGCAAAAGGGTAACAATCAAGGGTGTTCACCTTCAGTGTGTCCACCTTTTGTGCAGTCGCATGGATGTTTGGTATCTCTCTCTCCTCTCCTTAGCTTGCTTCTGGATTATGCTGCTTACCAAAAATACCCATAAGAGCTCAATATATGTGAAGACAGATAAGCAAGCAAAATTAGAACAAATCCAAAAACATTTATATCAAAAAAGAAAACATATCAAGCCATGCTAACTAATGAACACTCAGAAAAGTGTTCAGACTTCCAAGTAGACCTTTGAATCATAAAGCATAGAAATCAGGCCAGATTTTAACATTCCACTCTGCCACCTCTCCTCTTTAGTAGACAAATACATGTCACAAACTGAACAGAAATATTCCAGTTCCTGTTCCAGGAAACCTGGCTTAATACTCCCTATGAAAATCAATAGGTTCCAACTGACAGGCGCTTGAAGGAGTTACACTCCACTTCACACAGCTTGTTATCTGCAAGCTACTTTCCTTAATGTGTCCTGAGACCTCAATTGGGCCCAAAAAGTCTATTTGAGTTGGTGATTTATTATTCTCCTCTCCATTATCAACCAAGGTAACCTTGTCTGTCCTTCCAGAGCACACAAATGAGTAGTTAAGAGTGGCCGATAGCACTGGTTCACAGAAGCACCTCTTGAACCCAGACTGAACCATCCATCTGTCTTATGCACAGCCTAGCAATTAGAAAGTACACGGCTCATAGTGAGTTTTCTATAATTCCAAAGGTTGGGTAGAAAGAGACAGAGCAAAGAATCCCCACATTCCACCCCCAGAATCTGTCTGCTTGAGGGTAGTGGCAAAGTACAAAGGATCGCCACAGAGAACTTGGTGGTTTCTACCCACTAAAATGAGAGAGTATGTAGGTGCTTTCCTCTCAGTCCAAAGGAGTTTCATTTATTTTGTAGTTTATGCATTTATTTTTATTTTTTCCAGCTTTTTATTTCAGTAGGTATATAGTACGTATAGCAGTATATAGTATGTGTGATGTTTCAGTATATATACACTTGTGAAATGATTAGCACAACCAAGCTAACTAGCATATCCATCAGCTCACATAACTGCCTTTATTTTGGGTGTAGGAATGTTTAAGATACACTGCTACAACAAATTTCATGTATGAAATACATTGGTATTAACTACAGTCACTATGGTGTATTTAGTCATCTTAAAACAGAAAGTTTTGTACTTTGTGCAAAGTTTGTACCATGTCTCCCGTTTCCCCCACCTTTGCTCTTCTCCTCTGACTCAATGAGTTCAACTTTTTTAGATTCCTCATGTAAGTGACATCAAGCGTATTTTTCTTTCTATGCCTGGTTTATTTCATTTTGCACAGTGCCCTCTGGGGTTCATCCCCATGTTGTTGCAAAGGCAGAATTTCCTTCCTTCTTAAGGTAGAATATTTCAATATATATACCATATTTTTTTATTCATTCATTCACC
Organism: Hystrix cristata; assembly: GCA_004026905.1. Classification (NCBI taxonomy): domain Eukaryota; kingdom Metazoa; phylum Chordata; class Mammalia; order Rodentia; family Hystricidae; genus Hystrix; species Hystrix cristata. Next base: position 5,923 of record PVJO010026367.1, read on the forward strand.
ATTTAACAGACAGGTTGTTTCTAGATCTTGGTTATTGTACATAGAGCTACAATGAGCAGGGACGTGTGCATGCCTGTTCAGGGTAGTGACTTCATTCCCCTTGGATGTGTCCCCACTGCGGGTATTGCTGGATCATATAGTGGTTCTGCTTTTGACTTTCTGAGGAATCTCCATATTGCTTTCCATATCAATTTATACCCTCTAACACTTTAGAAAGGTTTTCTTTCTCTGCTTCCTTGACAGCTCTTGGTATCTTTTCATTTTTTAGAAATAGCCTTCCTACAAGGATAAAGTGATACTCATTACTGCCCTGATGATTAATCAGATCAAGCACGTTTTCATATATCTGATGGTCATTTGTACGTCATCTTTGAAAAAAAATGACTGCTTGGCTCCTTTGCCCACATATTAATCCAGTTACTTCTTGTCTTGCTATTGAGTTGTTTGAGTTCCTTATACATTTACTAACACCTTAGGAGATGTATGGTTTACAAATATTATCTCTAATTCTACATGTTGATTGTTCATCTTGTTGGCTGTCCCCCTTGCTGTGAAGAAACTCTTTTTTAATAGGTGGGGTCTTATTGTGTTGTCCATGTTGGCCCTGAACTCCTGGACTCAGGAGATACTCCCCAGTCACCCCCACCCCCAGCAGCTAGGACTGCGGGTATTCTATCATACCTGGTTATGTGTAGAAATTTTAAAGTTTTGTATAGTCTCATTTATTTTTTGCTTTTCTTGTTTGTATGTTTGTTTTCATAACCAAAAAATCACTGTCAAGATAAAGTTGTGCAGTTTTTCTCCAGCATTCTTCTGGGAATTTTATGGTTTAAGATCTTACATTTCAGTCTTAAATCTATTTGAGTTCACTTTTGTAGTATATGATATGAAAGAAGGGTCTAATTTCATTCTTCTGGATGTGTAGGTCCAGTTTTCTCATCATTTATTAAAGAAACCATCTTTTTTCCATTGTGCATTCTTGACATCTTCATCAAAAATCAATTAACCACAGAAGTTTGGATTTATTTCTGGGTTCTCTACTCTGTTTCATTAGTCTATGTTTGTTTTTATGCCAGTATAACTCAGCTTTGATTACTATAGTTTTTTTTTAGTAGCTTTAGAAATCAGGTATTGGGATGTTTCCAGATTTATTCTTTGTGTTCAAGATTGCTTTGCCTATTTAAGGTCTTTTGATATTCCAAAGGAATATCAGGATTTTTTTTTCTACTTCTATGAAAAAAAAGTCATTGGAATTTTGGTACAGATTGCACAGACTCTGTAGATCACTTTGAATAGTATGGACATATTAATTTTTCCAATTCATGAACGTGGGGTATCTTTCCATTTATTTGAATTCTCTTCAATTTCTTTCATCAATGTTTTATAGTTTTCAGTGAACAGGTCTTTCATCTCCTTGGTTAAATTTAAGCCTAAGCATTTTTATGGTTGTTATAAATGAGATTGTTTCCTTACTTTCTTTTTCAGGTAGCTAGTTGTTAATGTATAGAAATAAAACTAAATTTTGTATTTTAATTTTGTACCTAGCAATGTCACTGAATTTGTACATTAATTCTAACAAGTTCTTTTGAGGAGTACAGTATTCGTGGTTTCTATATTTAAGATTATAAATACTACAAAGGAAGACAATTTTACTTCTTTAAAAAAAATCTCACTTAAATGCTGCTCAAAATACTTCCTGGTATTTTTTCCTGCGATTATTTTGCCTCCTTTATTCTTTGACCCATTCAGCTATCTTACCTGGAAGATGGTAACAACCATATACCAAGGATCTCAAGAAGCCATCCATTCACTTACATGTTTTCACTTAATGAAACAGAAAGACTAAGAACTCAGACAAATCTAGCCTCAGAAAAATCTGGCTCTATATCTAATATCTGAGTGCTATGGCTTGGCTCTAGATGGCCCCTCAAAGCCCAGTGAAGTCATAGGTTGGGCTTTTTTGAGGTGGCTGGAGCTAGGGTGTGCAAATGTGGGTTAAGGGTATGATACTGGGGATTAAGGGTGTGTGGCACTGGATTAGTCCATATATTGGCTTGGCATAGTTCTGGGTGTGGATAATGAAAAGCCCCACTCTGGGTGTGTCTGGCACTATCCAAAAGGCTTGTAGCCTGGATGGGGCAAAAAGGTTGGGGAGGCTTGCTGCTGCCTTCTGTCTGCTCTGCCATGGACTGTTTCTCTTCTGCAGTGCCCCTCTGCCATGCTGCCCTGCCTTGGAGCCAGCTGACTATGGATTGAAACCTCTGCAAGCTGTGAGCCAAAATAAACCTTTTCCTTTTTAACCTGGAGGTGTTGAGTATTTTGTCCCAGCAATGAGAAAAGTAACAAACATAGCAGGTAACTGTGCCTCAGAAATCAAGACTGAATTTACAGACACCATGTGAAGTTGTGAGGGTATTCATTTATGTATACAAACTTTTCTACAGTAGTACTGTACATGCAATGTTCCTAGCATGCAGTAACTACTCAGTACATTGTACTTACTTTTCCAAAGTTTCTAGTTACGCACTCAGGTTTATAAGCCACATACGCTGGAGTCAGACGCACTACCATTGCGCCACGAGGCTGGTGGCAAGCCACATACTCTGAAAATTACCTTTAACCACGCCTACCCTTATCATTGAGAAATTGTTTCCTGTAGTAGGTGACACCAAATAAGAACAGGAGAAACAGCTCAGAAAATTTCTGTTAATTTTGCAATTTCACACAAATTATGTGAGGGGATCCATTTTCCAAATCTTTGGAAGAAAATGAATATTATTTTTATTCAGTTGCTAATAATAAAATGGTATCTTTTAATTTTATTGCTTATACATGATTATAAAATACTAATCATTTTCATTTTTAAAGTAGCTGTTCAAATACTTCATCAATTATGAGCTGCATGTACTTTCAGTTACTTACCCTTAGGGTTCTCACTTTTTGTTTTGTTTTGTTTCTGGCGCTGGGGATCGAACTCAGGGCCTTGTGCTTGCAAGGCAAGCGCTCTAACCTCTGAGCTAAATCACCAGCCCATAACCACCACTTTTTAAACACATGTTTCTTAATCAAACAGGTATAAATATAAAAGAATAAATGAAACAAACAACAAAAAAACCTAGGTCAAAATAATTGTACATATTCTTGTGCAGCTAGGGAGATTTGCATAGACTTTTCCAACACTACATTTCATTATGAACATATTTACATTCTCATTACACATAAAATCAGTTTATCAGCCATAACCTTAGCTCAGATTTTAAATATATACTCCCAAAATCAGTGGAAGGTAAACAGTTCAGGAATTTCTCTAAGACTTTCATACATTGCTTTACTAGTAATTTGTAATTCCTGGCAATGAGATGAAGCCGACAAGGCTGGAGAACTCTGAAGTATGATATCCATCGTGAAATTCATGGAATATGCTGACATACCAAACTTTAGTAATAATCAGTACAAGAACAGAACCTTGGCGACATTTAAATTGGATAAAATTCTCTCATCAAGATTACATGTGGGTAATTCCAAGGAGGTTTAAATAAACCCTTTCTAAGGCTCAAGAATCATAAGAGTCATATTAACTTGTTTTACTGAGATGTTAATTTAGAGTAGAGTATCTATGCCCCTGAAAAATCTGCAGAATGATGTATATACTATAAGAAAAAGCAGCATTCGGGAAAATGCAAGATTATAAGCAAACCATTACAATGTGGATCTAAATAACGTTGTTTTCAAGAATTCCCCTCGTGCTTTGGGCTCTGAGGATGACAGAAATGTCTGGGTGTGATGAATATCTTACACCAGTCTTTCCAAAGTGCTTTCATCCAAAGAGTGTACCAAGAGTGCTTCTGAAGTGACACTAATCTATTATCAAGATTCATGTGGGAAGATGTGCTTGTGCAATTGATCCTAAAACATCACAATAAAATACTGAAAGTCTGTAGAAATCCATAAATTCTCACTACTTTTTTTCCTAGTGTTTCTATAACTTTTTGGATCAGGAAATCCTGTCTGTACTAGACTTTAGTACAGAATCCTGTGAGATACAGCTTGTGAAACTCAGATCTAGAAAATAACTATCTCTTTGGGATCTCTGAAGTCACAAAGTGAGAAATAATGATGGATGAACATTCTAAGGAGAATGTGCGAGGGGGTCACCAACACAAGAAACAACGGCAACAAACTGAAAATGGCATCTGCTCTGGCCTGGGCAGTGGGCAAGAGCTGAAGGGATGGTGAGGACAAATTCGGTGAAGATGAGGATGGCAGGGAGACAGCTGTCTAGAGACAAGCCACGAAAGGGAAGAGCAGTTGGTAAAACTGGCAGCCATAATAGCTTGAATCATTGCAAAGATATTTAGTGAATTTGCAGATCTGGTTAGATCTTCAATGAGGATGTTGAATGTATCAATGAGCTTTCATAGTTTTTTTGTTTGTCTGGCTGGTGCATGTGAGAAGACAGGGAAATAACAATGAATCATTCCATCTTTTCAAAAATTTAGAATAATTCCATTTCAAAGCAAAATTGAAAGGAAACAGAAAAGTCACGACTTGCTGGGTTGAAATGTAAGGCTGTTTTACACTTCCAGGTTTTTTTGGAAAGGTTTTCAAAGGTTTAACTATAAAGTCCTTTTTCAAGACAGGAATACTAACGTTGTATTTAGTAGACACTCTCAGCTAGACAGAAGGGATTCTAGGAGTTTTACGAACATTACTATATTCAACAGCAGCCTGATATAGCCAAGGCTGAGAGGTTTTTCTGAAAAAGAATTATGTACTTCGGGTGCAGATAGCAAATCCCACTCTTAGAAATAGAGAGTTATATTAAAGAAAGCTTGAACTAAAAAGGATGGAGTCATTTGCAGACAGGAAGCCAGCGGGAAGCAAACTATGCTACTTAGCTTTGAATGAAAATCATTTCTTGCAGAGAAGGAAGTATAGCCCAGAGGGCAGAGACAAGAGCACAGAGAATGGAACAGAGTTACAGAGACAATATTTAATGAGCCATTCCTAGAGAGGAGATCTGCCCTCCCTGTCAAAAATGCCCTAATCCCAGAGTCGGCCGGGTCTAGCAACATATTCCTGGATTTTCATGTAAAGGAATGGAAAACCACAGCTGTCTGCATTCGCACATACCAAATTGAGACCAAGGAGAAAAACACCCAAGCAACTGGTTGGATTATGGGGAATAATAAATCATTGTTTTTTGAATTCACTAAATTGTGAATGAATAGTTACACAATATTATGTGTGTATTACCCATTAGTCCAGAAACCTGAAAAAGAGAAAATAACCTTAGCTTTATGAAAAGTAAAAAAAAATTCCACTAGGATGGGTGCTTGAATATTATAATAAATTCATATCGATAAAAGTTACTGAGTGAAACAAATGAACGCTATTTTCCAAAAAACCTAAATACAAATGTAGCAGTCTCAAATAATTTTATATTTATCTTCCTTAAGGTATAATGTTAGATATTATGATTTTCTAATGTTGCTTTCAGTTCCATAATTCTGTGGGCCATAATAAAATGTTAAGATGATCTAAATCAATTGTTCCAAGTACTTGTTTGTAGATCTTTGTGAGGATAGCTACACAGTAATCATATTAAAGTAAGTTATGTTACTTAATTGCTCTGTGATTCATCTATACCATGGTGATAAAATGGACCTCACAGAGTGAGCTACTACCTGTGTGAGTGCCATTTAAAAATAATTTCAAAGTTGATAGTTCCCTCATAAAGAGATATTAATGTATCTACCCAAGTACATGTATATGTATGTGTAAAGATGGGTGGCTATGGCAGCTGATATCTATCAAATGGCCAATATCTATCTATCACTTAACAAATTAATACAGCACAGCTGGATTCAAAAATAGTTCGTTACAAAAATGTGACATATTCTTCCAAAATGAATCCTCTAAAAAAGTAGATATAGGAAGCTATTATAGTGTGGATTGAGAATGACCCTCGAAGGCCTCATGTACTCATAGATGATTGAATCACCAAGGAAATATAGCTGACCTGCTCCTAGGAGGTGACGTAGAGGCTGGTCACTGAGTACCTGATGGAGAAAGGCTGTATCTGCCCCACCTGATTCCTTGTTTCTCTCTCTGCTTCCTACCCAACATGATGCAGCAGCTCTCTTCCAGCCATACCCCTTCACTATGTTGCTTTTGTATTTAAACCTGCTGAACATGGATAGAACTTCTGAACTGTGAGCCACAATAAACCTCTCCTCCTTTAAACTGTGGGTGTTGACAAGGAGAGAAGTGACCAGTTCAGAAATAAAAGTTACAAAAGTTGCAAAGATAAAGGCCAGCCTGGAGAAGAGAGTGCATGGTTGGTAAATGTCTAATATGTGCCAGGCAATACAATGACATACCTATATACTTATACACATATCATCTCAAGCAACCTTCAGTTTATCAAGTGATAGAAACTGTATTACCCCAACTTTAGAACTGAGGGTCCTGGCATTCTCCTCTAGTGCAGATGTCCTGAAGTTTCACCTATCAAGTATTTGAAAGGAATCCTACATACAGCCTCTAAGAGCAGGCTTTCAAACTCCCCTGCAACACCACAGTCACTCACATTCTAACTTACAAGAATGTAAAAAAAGTGAATGAATTTAAAAACTAACTAACAGAATGATTCGGTAGTCCCAATGTGTTACTCTTCCATTGGGAAGAGGATAAAAGGCCAAACACAGGAACTGTGTAAAATTTTGAAGGTACTTACTTGGTAAATGTTCACTATTTAAGAAAAATCTTTCCAGAATCTTATAGGTGCCTTTATATTATAATCACTAAAACACAGTGTAATGAAAATTTGATAACTGTTTCCGTACGGTAGATCTAGGCCTTCTGCACCAATAGTAAGAACCAGAGCAGCCCCATAGGGAGACAGCCTTCCAATCCGAGCATCGTGAGCATTCCTCCTCCTTGCTAAGCAGCAGGGCATAAAATTAGAAACCTACAAAGAACTTCTTATGGTTTGTGTTTAGATGTCCCCCCCAAAGCCTCATGTGGTCATAGGTGGGCTTTTTAGAATGTGTGATGCTGGGATTAAGGGTGTGTGATTACTAAATCAATCTACTCATTGTTTTGGCACCACCCTAATCCTGGCAGCCTGGATAAGATATAAGGGGCAGAAAGGAGCAGCTAAGGCCCCTTGCTTACCTTGCTGCCTTCTCTTTGTCTGCCATGCCACCCTGCCTGACATTTATGGACTGAAAACTTTATGAACTGTGAGCTAAGTAAACCTTTCCTTCCTTAACTTTAGGTATTGGGTATTTTGTCTCAACAAGGAGAGAAAAGTAACTAAGAATTCATACTATTAAAAATGTGGATTCATGCCAATCATAAGAATAATGTTCAGCATTTATTGCATGCTTCTCATGTGCTGAGAAATATGCAATATAAAGTACATAATTTCAGTCTTCACTAAGATGCTGTGTATGCATTTTGAAACCCATTTTACAGGAGAAAGATTGAGAGATGGTTTATAATTTGTAAATTCATGCAGGCAATCAGTGGCAGAAATAATCGTAAATTTAATTGGCTCTACAGTCTGTGGTCTCATTTGGTAACTGCATAATCATTTTTATGGAGAATCAGAATACCTATAAATTCTGAATTTACACACCGAGATTGGCTCTCAAACCAAAATACTAGGTAATTTATAAAAGGCATTGGTTTTACAGATAGCTGGAAATAATCTTTTCTAAAAGTTGAGCCACATAGCTAAAAATTTCACCGGTATTCTGAATTCAAATGTCCATCTCTAAAATGTCAGAGACACTGTCAATTATTGGTAAGCATAATTTTCTTAAATCCCAATCAGTTCTTTTTGAAAACAAGTCACATTTCTAAGTTGAAGTATAATCATTTAGATATTAGACATACCCTGAGGTAGGCACTCATATAAAGGCAGAGTGTAATTCATGTGGATCACTCCTGAAATAGTGATTCTATTATCATCATATCATTCTTAAAAAGTGATAAATGTTATCACTATGTATATCTAAAATGTACCACTAAAATAAAATTTCTTTAAAAAGTGTGGATTCTGTTTAATCCAGAAAACTCAGTCCAAAGCGAAGGTTCCATCTGCAATTTTAACACTTCTTTTTCTCTTTCCTTTGTTTTTTCTTTCTTTTCTTTTCTTTCTTTCCTTCTTTCTTTCTTTCTGTCTTTCTTTCTTTCCCTATCTCTTCCTTCCTTCCTTTCTCTCTCTCCATTCTTCCCTTCCTTCCTTCCTTCCTTCCTTCCCTTCCTGCCTTCCTTCTTTATGTCAGGCTTCCCTTCCTGCCTCCCTTCCTTCCTTCCCTCCTTCTTTCTTTCTCTCTTTATGTCAAGTTTCACTATGTTGTCATTCTGGCTACAAACTTGCAATTCTCCTGCCTCAGTCTCCTGAGTAGCTGGGATTCCAAGTGTGCACCACCATGCCTAGCTCAAATGCTGACAGTTTCTTGGACTTATTTTTTTTTTCCTTGTATGCAGTTTTCAGTTTGGCATATTGAAAAGCATGATACATTTACAAAAAGGTTCCATCTTGTAAATAACCGGTTGTCTCAACATTTATGTTTGCAAATCCTTTAATGCCCCAGAGTCTAACCTGAAAAAATGGCAGAGTAAAATCTATCTACTATACTTCAGTATCTTCTGACTAGCATACAAAATGGAGATAATGAAGGACTTATACATGAAGAAAAATTTAGCCCTGTTTCCTCCACCCTTGACGAATGTTTTACAGAGTCCCTAGTGAAGCTTCAGCTAGTAATTGCAAGCCAATTAGCTCTGATGTCCAAGATAATAAGGCATCTGTGAGCCACAAAATGGCATTCCTTGAGAATCTATATCTGTTTCAAAATAAAAAGTTAAAATATTGACTACTTTCAGAGAGAAGGAAAGAATGAGCGCTACACATTGATTGGACAACTTCTTCACTACAGGAGTCTCTAATATTAAGTCGGGAAAAAAAAATCAAACAAATGTCAACCAAAAAATAAAGAAGGGATTGAATCTACTTTCCTGTTTACTCACACTACTATCAAAGCTTTATCCTCATCAGGGACACAATTAGACAAATGGATATCATTACTGGAAATGTCCAGGTTCCTTTTTTCAGTGCAGTGAAATGTTGGTTCAACTCTCATTTTCTATTTTCTGGTACTTTAATACATTTATAGTAAAGTTACTCATACTTATGATAACATTAAAAGACTATGAGATCTTAAAATGTTTTCTCAATGACCAAAATTTTTGAATTATGTTGAACAGGATTTCAGCGTGATTACATTTTTCTCCAGACTTTTCATTATAAAAATGTTCACATACATTTAAACATTGAAGCACCATTGTGGACACTGTTATAAGGCTCTACATCCCACGAATGCTGATATTTGTCATGTATCTTTTCTCTCTCTTTCCTCATACATGCACACACATACAGACACACACTTTTTCATTGTTTAATTGTTTGAAAGGACACTGCAAACATTTTAACTTTAGTTGATATGTATTTTAATGTATTCTTTGACTCTAATTTTTCAAAATGTAGTTACCTGTATGTGCTATGTCCGCATATAGAATATATTAACATAAAAATATTTTTCTTGTCAGAATTAATTTCCCCTAATGATATTTTGTTAGGCAAAATATCCTCTTGCCTCAACGTGACAATTTATTTCACTTTATTTATTGTCAGTGCCTCCATTCTGTACCTGACCACCAGTGGCACATGGATTTCTCCACAAGAACAAGCTCTTTAGTCTGTGTTCCTATGGCCCAGTCGGAGCATTTACCTATCAGATAGGCATTTGAATGCCTAAGGAATTCTCAATGATGATCAAAGTTTTTCTTCACGGAAAAATAAGTCTTTCACTGCAAGTATAAATTAATTCCTTGCTCAAAATTAAGCTGAAAGAAAGGAACTTAACATTGCTACAAATGGAAATTTGGCTAAACTCCCATAAAAAAGTTTAAACAGATCCTGAGAAAGATAATCAATGCTATCAAAGAAGAAGCTTCAAAAGAAGTAAGGAACCTTTATTAGATTTAAAAATGTTCATATATCAATTAAGCAGCTATACATTGGGTTTCTTTGTGTTTATTAAATTTCTTGAATGCAATATGCTTTATTAATCTTCAGATAAAATATTGAATGGAATATTTTGAAATTTACTTTAGAGGTCTTTCCCAATAGACAGTATTATAGGTAGAACTGTGTCTACTCAGGAAGATATAGCACCCTAACTCCCAGTACCTCAGAGTGTGACTTTATTTCAAAATTTTCTTATTACATATTTGACTGGTTAAGTTAGTATGAGGTCATGCTGGAGTAGAATGGGGCTCTAATCCAACGTACTAGTTTCTTTTAAGAAAGAGTGAAATTTGAGCATAGTCATCCACAAAAGGAAGATGATAAAGACACAGAGAAAAGGAACATGTGATAACGGAGGCAGAGGTCACAGTGATGATCTACAAGTCAAGGACCCCAAGGATTGCCGACTCACAAGAAGCAAGGTAAGAGGCCCGGGACATGGAGCAGCTTTTCCCTAGGGGCCATCAGAAGGAACTATCCCTGTCAAGACTTTGATGCAAGACTTCTAGCTTCCAGAAATGTGAGATAGTAAATTGATAGTGTTTTAAGCCATCGGTTTATAGTAGTTTACTATGTTACCTTAGAAAACTAACGTAGATACATACATACATTTGTATGTACACACATGCATGCACACATACATACATACACAGAGATAGGCAGGCTAAGTTTAAGACTCAGGCCCCTTAGGTTCAGGTGTAGTCATCAAATGAGGACCTGAAGAACTATCCAGTGAAGCAGTATAGTAGTCTCATAGTTTATTATGTTTTAGACCTAAAATGTCCCCCTAAAAGCTCATATATTCAGAGGATGGGCTTTTGGAAGGTGATTGGATCATTAATCTCATTAATGAGGTTACAATTTGATGGCGTTATTGGGAGGTAATGGAAAGACGGGTGGGGGTTGGTTGCAGGGAGTGGATAATGGAGGCATGACGTTGAGGACTATGCTTCCCAACCCCTTTTCTGGCTCTTTCCATCTTTTCCTGCTTTCTGGATGCTGTTAGGTAAGCTGCTTTTCCCCGGTGTTCCCTTCTGCCATGATGCTTCTGCCTCACCATGTGTCTAAAGCAACGGAGCCAGCTAACCACGGACTGAAACTCCTGACGCAACGAGCCAAACTAAATCTTTCCTCCTGCAAGTTGTTTTTCTCATTATTTAGTCTCGGCACAAAAAAACTGACCGAACTACGATTGTTAATTGAAACACGGGAAATTCCCATTTTTTAGGTCAAAGATAGTTTAACAGATGCAATTGTATCTGGTTCAACCTGAGAGGCTCCAAAAATAACTCAAACTTCCTGAAATCCCCTCTTACCTTCAGAAGCAAACCTTGTGGTGAATCATCTTCCCTCTATAAATAGATTCTCAGCATCCCTCATTTCATTTACATGAGGAAGCTTCAATCTCTATGACCTATATGAATTTAAACCCTGGAGGCAAATGCTTTTTGAGGTTTTGCCTGCTATTTCTCTTATTTACACATATCTGTGCCTGGTTTAATACTTGAAGACAAGACTGGGGATTCCATCTAATTCGCATTCCAAGTTGAGGTTACTCCAGGGGATTTTCTCTCATTCCATTTGGCACAGCAGTAACTGTGTTTGACAACATCTGCCTCACAGCTCCATCTGACACTTGGTTCCCATCCACATTCTCTTCCTGCATGTCTTCTGAGGAAGATGTTTTCCAGCAGAGGTGGAGATGAGAAGAGAGTGGGGTGAATTGAAGCTGTACTTTTCCAGACTATGAATCAAGAACTCCACCAAATGTCTTCACCTACCTCTTAGTCTGAACACTTTTGACATAAATCAATATTCTCTAAACCAGCCTTTTTGGCCTTAGGGATTCTTGGGCATTCACAAGTAATTTCTGTTCATTCCCTAGACTGCTGTATATCTAGTTCCTTTCAGTGTTCCCCCAACTATGAAAAAGAAAAAAAAAAATTATATCAACAATGTTTTTTGGGGGGTTTTGTTGTTGTTTTTTTTGGTGCTGGGATCAAACTCAGGGCCTCGTGCTTGGAAGGCAAACAAGCACTTTAACCACTGAGCTAAATATCCCGTGCATCAAAGGTGTTTTTAACTAACATGAAAAGATACAACCAAGTCCAAAAATACCTTGTGTGAGACTAGTGCTTAAGCATACCAATTTATTTTCATGATAAGTAGATACTGAATTATAAATTCTATAGGAATAGAAAATTCTATTCAATATATTTTTAATAATCTTTAGTTTATGGAAATAATTTTATAGTCTGTTTCATGTTTAATGTGTGAAAAAGAAAATTAAAGGATTGCTATAAAAATAACAAGTTCATTTGAGGGAAAATACTAAATCTTATCAATGAAAATACTATATTCATCCACATTTTTGAATAAATTAAACAACTGTGTGCACCAAACAGAAAATTCAGAATATGGAGCTCATTACTAGCAATTGCCACTTAAATTATGACCTATTTTGATTTTGCCACAGCTTTAAATTCAACCAGATTGTTTCAAAATGTCATTCTATTTCTACTTGACTGAAAATCCTGTGTCATTATGCTCTTCATTATATGATGTTCTAAAATTTCCCTGTGCTAGACAATACATAAACAGCTGGTGATATTAAACTGCCTTCAGGGAAACAATTCCCTTGGTCTAAAAAAGGTATTGTTTAACTTCATAGTGTATCATATTTTTCTTTTCAGCATACTTTACAACTGGGCTTTCAGAAATATATATATATATATAAAATGGTATATAAAATATATCCATTATAGACGTAAAAGATATATAAAATATATCTATTATATATGAAACAAATTTGTTCACACAAAAGGATGAATGTGCTATGAAAAGTACCTTGTCTTTTTTGTGGTTTTATTAGCAGTCACCACATGAGGACGGAAAGTGCCGGTCAGACATTAAAATGACCAAGTACTCTCTGGGAACAGACAGGGGCGCACAGGTGCTGGCACTTATATTTTGAATTCATTTTTGCTGAACCTCTTACTCACTGGACATGCGTCTCATACTTTTGTCTCTTCCAGCTCACCTATGAGTTTAGGGCAAAAGATGCAGCCCCACAACAAAATCCTTCCTGCCCAAATACAAACTTCTAAATGAGGAGGTTCTGGCCCAGAAATACTAGCATCGCCCAGCAGTACTTTACTGAAGTCAACCTAAACACTGAAAAATCTATAGGCTGACAAATAATACAGATACTTGCGTTCATTTCACTTCTTTGAAATAGCAAGGTGGTCCAGCATATTAAAATGCGACTCTAATGTGCATCGGCCAAGAACATGGCTGATAAACAGAGCACAGTTTACCTGCCACCTGTACTGTTTTCTCTCTCCGCACTTCTCCCCACAAACCACACCCAATCTCAGATCCTGCGGCCTTCAGAGTCGCACGGTTTCCATCAGACAACACCTCGTGGGGTGTGCGCTCACAGTCGGGCTTCAAACAAGCCAGCTGCACATAGCAGCTCTCTGGTCCTTTCAAACTCAGTTCCTGACTTCACCAGGTCACAGGTCCCTCAGAGATGCTGTTATATAACGAAACAAACTTACTGTTTTCTTTAACACTTTGAGAGCATAAGGCTTCTGGGTCCCCTTCTGTTTGCATCTGTACACAATGGATGTAGCACCCCTTGAGGGGGAAGAAACAAAAAGAAAATGTTATGCTTTGGACATGAATTAAAGAGGAATGCTTGACAATAAGCATCTCTTGCTGTTACCCTCCAAACTGGCAAGTGTTTATAAATTCTACCATAGGACCGGCCCTGGATGTCAAATCCACTTTTTTTCCTCACAATTTAATGTAGTTTGCTCTTCCCTCCCGCCCCACTCCTGTTTGGGTAACGTGCCGTACTAGGGTTGCGCCATTGACTGGGCTCTCGAGCGAAATCAGGTAAACAGGGTCTTTGGAGAACACCCACCTAAGTTCAGAACCTCAGAGTTTCCCAGCGGTGGAGATGTGGAGGGAAATAAGCCACATGGCACCAGGGAGAGGGTTTAAATTTGGCACTCTTTTTTTTTTTCCGGTGCCGGGCATTGAACTCGGGGTCTTGGGCTTGCGAGGCAAGCACTCTAATCACTAAGCTAAAGCCCCAGCCCCACATTTAGCACTTTTATAGAGATCAGAACAGTCTGCACTTGTTGGAGCTGGGACCTCCTTCCCCCACCCCTTTTTAATCTGCAAAGGACTGTGGTAGGAAAGGACTAAGTATGTTTGTAGGCATGTAAAGTTACTTTAAAGAGAGTGTTAAAAAGCTGAATAGTGAGTGTAGTCCAAATGCTCCCACTCAACACATGAAGCAAAAAAAAAAAAAAAAAAAAGAGAGAGAGAGAAAGGGGCAGGGAGAAAAACACCATAGACCAAGACCAACTAGGTTTAATGTTCAACTTGAGCAAGAGAACTTCTGGAAATATCTTAAAATAAGATTAGTCTGAAGTAAACCTGTCAGACTGTGTCAGCTCAGGCCAAAAGACCTATGATCCACTCAGTCCTATACTTCTGGAATTCTATGTGACTACGAAGAATTAGAAAATCAAACATATTTCTAGTTTTCTAAGTTCACTACATCTTTAACAGAGAGAAGAGAAGTCAGGTCTGGTGTATTAACACTGCTAATCGCTAAGACAAATTTTATGACATTTAAAAATATTTGGTAAGAGATGACATATACACAAATAAAGGGCCCTAGAAAAGAAATAAGTGAAGGTAAATATAATATTTATTTTTTTCTTATTTTAATGGCTTTAAAAGACAATTATTTTTATGGTTTGTCTCTGGATGCCCCTCCCAAGCCCCATGCATTCAGAGGGTGAGGAAGGTGACTGGATGGTGGGCACTAGTGCCAGCGTGGTGTTGGGAGATGGGGCCTCGTCTGCAGAGACGTTTCTTCCTCCCTGGCTCCTCCCTTTACTCTCTGCTTCCTGTGAGCCCTGAGAGACCCCATCTCTCAAAGAAAGGAGGTGTGGCCTGGGAGTGTAACATGTGGTGGAGTGCTAACTTGGGTTCAATCCTTGGACTGCGAAAAAAGAAAAAATATATAGTCATACTGTGTCATGAAATCACATAAATGGGCTAAAAACAATATCCTTGACAAGAAATGCTCTGCAAGCCCTTAAAATAAAGCAGAAATAAATATATTAGGGTCAGACAAAATAGACTGCCGAAAGTTGATAGAGGAACATGACTTAATGTTGATAGGATTAATCTCTAAAATAACATAATGAATAT
>PVJO010026368.1:0-21226 GCA_004026905.1 Hystrix cristata
CCTGCATTCTTGTGCTTTCAGGTTGTTGGTGTGGAGTAGAGGCTAAGGAGGCCCATCCTGAGCAGGCTGTTTCCACAGGAGTGTCACATGCTGGGACTCCATCACAAGATCCATCCATGTCAAATGCTGATCCCTGTGAGATGTGTGACCTGGTCACAAAAGATATTTTGGATCTAGTTGAGCCCCCAAAACTTCCTGGGCAGAAACTACATATGTGTGTGGCATATGGAAAACTTTTGCCATTAAGTTCAAGCCTGTACCAGAACGAGAAGCAACACAGTGGAGAGAAACACTCCAGAAGAGAGGAGACTAGGGCCTTGTTTGTGAACAACTGCAAAGCCCCTGTGTCAAGCAGCCTTTTCCCATGTGAAGATGTTAAGGACTTCCCGGCCAGCGTAGGCCTTCTTCAGCCTCAGACTAGCCTCAATAGAGCATGTCTGCTGAGAAGTAGGGAGACCTTTTGTACTCAGCAGAGGCATTACAAATGTGCCAGACACAAGAAAGTTTTCAATGAGGGGGCTGAAGCCATTCTGCATCAGAGAGCCCACACTGGAGGAATAATTCATGAGAGTAACATATGTAGGAAGTCCCGGAGCTCCAGATACTCACTTAAGCATCAGAGAACCTGTGATGGAGAAAAGCCATATGTGTGCAATGTATGTGGGAAATCATTCCTCCACAAACATACTCTCGTAGGACACCAGCAGAGAATCCATACTGGGGAAAGGTCTTATGTATGTGTTGAATGTGGGAAATCTCTGAGCTCTAGATATTCACTTGTTGAGCACCAGAGAACCCATAATGGAGAAAAGCCTTTTTTGTGCAATATATGTGGGAAATCGTTCCGCCACAAACAAACATTTGTTGGGCACCAGCTAAGAATTCACACGGGAGAAAGGCCATATATTTGTGTCGAATGTGGGAAATCCTTTATCCAGTCCTCCGACCACATTCGACACCAGAGAATTCACAGTGGGAAAAGAGCTTATGAGTGCAGTGAGTGTGGGAAGTCCTTCCTCTACAAACAATCACTTCTTGATCACCAGAGACTCCATTCTGGGGAAAGGCCTTATGAGTGCAGTATGTGTGGGAAAGCCTTCATCCACAAGAAAAGACTTCTTGAGCACCAGAGAATCCACAGTGGAGAAAAGCCATATGTGTGCATCAAATGTGGAAAGTCATTTATTCGGTCCTCTGACTTCATTCGGCACCAGAGAATTCACACTGGTGAAAGGGCTTATGAGTGCAGTGAGTGTGGGAAAGCCTTCGCCTGCAAACAGACACTTCTTAAGCACCATCAAACGCATACTAGACAAAAGCCTTACCAGTGCAGTGAATGTGGGAAAGGCTTCAACCTTGAGGATAAACTTCTTCAACACCAGAGAGTCCACACCAGAGAACGAGCTTATGAGTGCAGTGAATGTGGGAAAACCTTCAGCCACAAAAAAAGACTTGAGCACCAGAGGGTCCACACTGGAGAAAAGCCCTGTGAGTGTGGTGAATGTGGGAAGTGCTTTAGAGATCACACCAGCCTCGTTCAGCACCAGAAAGTTCACAGTGGAGAGAGGCCTCACAGCTGTGCTACTTGTGGGAAGTCTTTCATCTACAAAAACAAACTCATAGAGCATGAGAGGATCCACACTGGAGAAAAGCCCTATGAGTGCAGTGAGTGTGGGAAAGCCTTTAACAAGAGGTACTCCCTCATCAGGCACCAGAAGGTTCATGCAAGGGGAAGGTAAGAACTTTGCAGTGCTGAAAATCAGCAACTGGAGGACTCATTATGAGGTCTTAAGTACTTGGAAGTTTTCTGGGGCTAATGATACACTTCCTAAGCTGCCCAGTGCTGTAGTAGACATGACCATTGGCAAGTTCCTACAGTGTCCATCCCATGAATTACACCCATGTGCTCAGGGAACACAGATCTTTGTGTTTGCCAAAACCTGATGAGCAATATGACTCATCATCATGTTGAACTGCTCAGGGCATAGACAAAACCCTTCATTGGCCAGGAGGAGCAGTCTGGGTTCTGGTGGTCTGCAGAGTAACTTTTCATGGGTGTTCTCTGTGATTGCCATTGTGGACTTTCTCCTGCTCCACATCACCCAAGAAGGAAATGGTTTATCTTACTGTGTGCTGACTTATGCCTTAATAAATACCTCACTGTCTAAACCATCTTTAATCCTGGAGCGTGTGCGTACCACAGGGGTGGGTTTGGAACATTTTGTTCTGCCAATTTGAAGGGTGAATAACTTTGGTGGGAGCCCTAATTTTGTATGCCCCTAGGTCACAGTGTGGGGTCAGAAGTAGTCCTTAGTCCCATTCGTCTTCGTTGGCATTGCATGAGAAGACCTTCTAGGAAACAGCACAGAGCTGTGTAGTCCTAGTCATGTGGGTGCCAGATACATTTGTAGATCCAAAAGTCTCCCTGAGAAAGAAGCATTTGTGACAAACTCTATGAATTCTTTGTTCTGAGTGTTGCCCCATACCTCCTAGCACATAGTTATACTGAAGCACAGAGCTGGGTAGGCAGGTGTCACTGATTATAAGATCTACTAAGGCCAAATAAGAACATCACAAAGGACTATATGACTAATTTGAAGATCCTAGGCAGCCTTAGGAGGGCAGTACCTCCAGGATGAAAGTGCCTAGTGCCAGTACATGAAGAATATAGACAATAAGAGAATGGAGCCAGGCAGTTAAAATGAAACAACGCTGAGTTTCCACCTTATTTGGGAAAGAATGGTTATCATCAAGGAGTCACATAATAACAAATACGGTGAAGGTGCATAGAAAAAGGAACTCTTCTACATTTTTGGTGGGAACATAAATCAGTGCAATCATCATGGAGATTAGTATGAAGATTCCTCAAAAAAACTGAAAATAGAAATCCCAGCTGACCCAGCTATTTCCCTTGTAGGTATCTTTCCATAAGAATTAAAGATCATATTACAGTTATACATGCATATCCATGTTTATAACAGCACAGGTCATAACAGCTAAATCCTAGGCCTCTATGTCCATGAGCTGATGAATGAATAAAGAAAATGTATTTACACACAGTGGAGTACTAGTCAGCCATAAAGAAATGAGTTATTTACAGCAAAATGAATGTACTTTGAGACCATAATGTTAAGTGAAATAAATCAGAAGGTTAAATATCCCATAGATTCTCTTATATGAGAAACCCATAGTATAAATAAAGAGCATAATGAAAGGTAGTTAATCAAAAAGAGGGATAGATCATTTGCAGATAAGAAGAGAACCAAGAGGTGAAGAGAGGGGGGAATCTAGTGGAGGGGAAGGGAATGTAAAAAGAATTAAGATGTGTTATGTACATGTACCAGCTCCCCACAACAAATGTAATCATGTGCTGCAAACATGTATTAATAAAAATAAACATGGAAGGGTTATGTAGCTTAAGTGGTGGAATGCTTGGCCTAGAATTCTGAGGCTCTGTGTTCAATCCTAAATACTTCTAAAAAACAGATTGAGAAAAGGTCTTTCATATGG
Organism: Hystrix cristata; assembly: GCA_004026905.1. NCBI lineage: Eukaryota > Metazoa > Chordata > Mammalia > Rodentia > Hystricidae > Hystrix > Hystrix cristata. The sequence goes on from PVJO010026368.1 coordinate 3,511, forward strand.
TAGGTTGTTGTTTATTCCCATCGTCTCACCACATCTTTAAAACGAGTGCAGTAAAACACTGTTCTAAATTTGAGATAAGAGTATTTGACATAGTGTACTGTTGAATTTTACATTTCAGTTTTCATCTTAGGTTATTCCCATTCCACTGACTGATGGATATACCTAAGAAGGTACTGTTAGCTAAAACATCTTTCAGGGAGGCAATCCTAGCATCTCGAATGGATTTTGAACCCTTCTCATATCGAATATAGAGAAAAAAATCATCTGTTAATTAGGTTTTGTTTCTTCTTCCCTGTAAACAATACCGCAGGTCCACATAAGAGAACTCTGACTGGTTATAGGTATTATATACTTAAATGATAACCTTGAGTCTTCTCCCCGAGGTATCCATCTTTATCCTGTCCTTCTCTCACTCACTCTTATATAAACTGTGTCCCTCTTCTTTATTTTCGATTTTTTTAGTCTTGAGCTTTGTTGCAAGAGTATTTCTAAGTTTTCATTGACATGGCTAAAATACATCAGTATCTCCTGAGTTTGCAAATTCCACATGGAGGAGACATTCTGGAAAGTGGACTTTCATTTTTCATTGTGTTAAATCCCCAGCATTGTAAAAGACTTGCAAACATTCTGGTTGGAATAGAAGATTTTACAGAAGCTCTTTTTTTTTTATTTTTTAATTTTTGGCTTTTTGAGACAGGGTCTTGCTATGTAGCCCAGGCTGGCCTTGAACTCATGGTGATCCTCCTGCCTCTGCTCCTGAGTGCTTGGATTACAGGTGTGTGCCACCATTCCTGGCTAGAAGCGCTTTTTTTTTTTTTTTTGAGACTGGGTCTCACCATGTAGTTCAGACTGGCCTTGAACTCATGGCAATCCTCCTGCCTCAGCCTCCAAAGTGCTGGGACTACAGGCATGTACCACCATGTCAAGCTTATTGAAGCTCATTTCTCTCCTATGCATGTACACGCCAGGAATCTCTGTTTTCCAGAAGTTAAACAATTTTTTGATCAAATCAAGATATGCAAAATTATGTTAGGAAAGATGTAATAAGCCTGATCTGAAGAATACTTGAAAGTTAAACTTTGAGCTTTTAAATACAAAAGTAACATTTTGAAAAATACTAATGCTCATAACATAAAAAATTTTGGCCTAATGTAGAACAAAAATAAACCCTTAAATATTAATCCTGTAATGTTTCACACAGAGTCAGCTCCTAGAACTATGAACAAAATGTTGTTCAAGGTAGTTTTTCAGGGAAATTATTTAAGGTATAATTTTGAATAATAGTCTTGATTTTTATATTATGATTTTTATATAAATTCTCAGTGATTTAGCATATGTTCTAGATAAGAAACCAGACATCCTAGGAAGATTCATATAATTTCTAGTCTTTCCATATTTGATTCATGCATATGGGAGCTTGTGGATTCTATTTATACACACTGATTTTAAAAAAAATTAGTTACTTTACGATTTTAATTTTTAGAGAAGAATTACATCTTGCTGATGTTACAACCATATAAGCAATGTTGCCACAGTGCTATGGATGAGACTAATATTTACCTTCCAATGAATTAAAATTTGTAGATTTCATACACTGGCTTTATTTTTTCAGCATTTGTTGTTGTTGTTGTTAGTGCCAGGGATGGAACTCAGGGCCTTGTGCTTGCTAGGCAAGCACTTTAACCACTGAGCTAAATCCCCAGCCAGGTTTTATTTTTTCAGATAAGCTATTATTTCCAGAATTTATTGTATCTGTCCAGATCAGTACCTCTACATGAATTAATCTTTATTTTGGTGCTGCGGCTCGAACTCAGGGCCTTGTACTTGCAAGGCAAGCACGCTAACAACTGAGCTAAATCCTCAGCCCTTAATCTTTATTTTGTCTCAGTCTTTTCCCTCAAGTTTCTCAGTGCTCACACAACTAACATTAACACTTGAAATTCAGCCCCTCTCTTCATCCTTTCAAAACTTCCTCAAACTCAATATTTTGCAAATCACCCATACTTATTTCAAACATTAAAAATGTATGATCAGAAAGTTTTGTACTATTATCTGTTTCTTCTTTATAAGAATCTTTTTGTCAGTGTTTTGTACTCTGAGTAGCTACTTTGAAGATAATGATACAAGGTGCATTAACTATTGTTATTCTCTTATTATTTTTGTTGTGAAAATTTGATTTATTGTTTTACAAAATAAAAACATTAAAATTTATGATCCAGGAAAATTTTCTTGACCCTTCAAACAAAGTCAAGCCCAGTGGATCTATTTTTTCATAATCACCTAAATTTGACATGGTTATTATATCATTTCAAACTATGTAACAATTTATACAGATTCATGGTTAAAGTTTGTGTAATGACAAATGTCATCCATATTATACAGGCAACTCTGAAAGAAAAATGCTGTTAATAAGTGGCTTAATGATAATTTTATATGCAAGGGATTGTTAGCCTCATTTTTCCTAAAGGGCACATCAAAGACACCCGAAGACTAGTTGTAGCAATTTCACTATCAGGATCTGCAGTAAGTTTTTCTTTAATTAGTGCTCTGGAATGATCAGAGCTTCTAACACCTTTGATTTTTAATCTCTGTAATAACATGGGTGATGTGAGCTGTCGTACAAGATGTACAGATATGGAATAATTCCTTCCAATTTCAGATGCTCAAGAAATAGAAATCTAGTTTGGCATGACTGAAGACAATCTAACTAAAGATGTCTTATTCAAGGGGTGTCCAGGGCCCTTCTGCTCAATTCCTTTTTTAGGTGGTGGTGCATAGCCAGGCGAAGGAAACGGCTTCCCATTTACTTTGCTACAGAGTATTGGGATGGTTATCTTCCTGAGGACAACTTGTCTCTGCCAGGCTAAGCCTCAACTGAGCATGAACTGTGTAATCTCTCCGACCACCTGGCAAAAAGAGATATGCATCTCTCTCTAACTTGCTGAGGTGTCAAAGCAAAAAAAAAAAAAAAGTTCTCTTGAAATTGTTGAATACTGCTTTGAAGCTCAACTCTTCGAAATCCAGCATTTTATACCACCCGCAGGCACTGCTACCCAACTGCTCCCCTCCCACCCACCACGGCCTGCAGTCCTCCACCAGGTGCTGCCGCCGCCGAAGCTCTGTAATTCATCACTATTTTTAAATTTGACTTTACATTTTATTAAGTTCAACTAAGTGAATCGCAACTTCAGTTAATATAAAATTTTTATATTCTTTCAATGTGTGAATTTTAAGTATAAAATAGTTTACTGGAACTTCAACATACCAATTTAATCAATTTTTATTTAAACATTTTTATTAGCATATGTTTGTGATAAATAGTAATGACAGTCATCTTGAGCGTGCATATATATATTCTTTGTCATTTTTACTCCTCATTCTACTCTGCCTTCTGTTCTCTTTCTTTCCCATTAATTTTAAAATTTCAAGGAATACTAATAAAAATGTACATTTTTAGATTAAAAAGAGAAAAGACTAAATAAATGAAGAAAAATACCATGTTACAGGGTGTGAAATCTCATTGGAAATAAGCCATTTTTTCTAATTATTCTCTGCATTAAGTGAAATTTTATTTAATTGCCAGTGAAATTATTTCTGAAGTGCCCAGACCACATTATTTCTGATATTTGCACAGAAATTTTAAGAAAAATTGAAGAACATATTTTCAAAGCATATGTCTAATAAAGGATTAATATTCATAATATATAATTATAAGAGTTAAAAAATTATAATCTTATTAAAATGTAGGCAGAATACCTGTCTATGTTACCTCCTAAAATTGTAAGCAAATGACAGCAAACACGAAGAGCACTCAACATCATCAGTAATGAGAGAAATGCAAATTGAAATAACAACCAAATACCACATCAAATATACAAATAAAACAAAACCAGAAAATAATAGTTACTGGAGAGAATATGGAGAAATGGAGACACTATGTATTCTTTTTTTTTTTTTTTTTTTGGTACTGGGGATCGAACTCAGGGCCTCATGCTTGCAAGGCAATCACTCTAACCACTGAGCTAAATCCTCGACCCTACATTATGTATTCTTGATGGGAATGTGTACCGGTGAGGTAACCCTGAAACACAGTGTGGAAGCTTCTCAACAAAATGAAACGTGAAATTACCACGTCATTCAGCAATTCCACACCTCCTATGTAACCAAAAGGATTGAAAGTATAGTATCAAAGAGAGACCACTATACACTATTTGTAGCAACGTTATTCACAAGAGCCAAAATGTGAAAGCGACACAAATGTCCATCAGCAGATGTATGCGTGAGCACAATGCTGTATATTTGTACAATGGAACATTATTCAGCCATAAAATCAAGGAAATTTTGACACATTCCACACGAATGGACCTGAAGGTTCTGTTCAGTCTACTAAGCCAGTCATAAATGTGGTATGATTACACCCATCGGAGGTGTCTAGACACCTAAAACACAGAAACTAGAATTCCATGACTTCCATCATCTAGTCAGTTAAATACAAACATAGAAGTTCCTCAAAAGGCACAGAAATTTGTTAGTGGGAGCAGTAGATGGAAAATACATGCCAAGAGACTTAAGATGAGGAAAAAAAAAATAAAGCACACAAACTAGGTGCAGGCAGTGCTTGCGGCGCTGTACTTGGAGGCTGCCACTACAGTTTATTTTCAGTTGCTTTTTCAAGAAGGAAAGCTCATGGTGCAAATTGTTCTTTCCAGTGCAGGGGCTGATGGAGCTACAGGGGAAATCGCGGCTCGCTGCAGCACTGGGTTAGCTGCAAACCTCCCGGGAGACCTACGCCATGCCACCGAGGGAGTTCCTGTGCTGACCGTGGGGCATCGTGTCCTCCTGGGGAAGGGGACGGCGATGAGCTCGGCCACGAGACTGGCACCACCTAGTACCTGCTGACAGCACTCACCAAAGACAAGATCCTTTTCAAAACCCTCCCCAAGCCCATTATCACCAACGTCCCCAAGAAAGTATGAGAGAACCCTGGATTTTCCCGAGACAACGGTCAGCTCCTTGGATTTGTGCACCACTGCCGCCTCAAGGAGGCTCAACGGTTCCCTGGGACCACAGCGGGGGCCCGTTCTGAACGCAGGCCACCCGTTCACTGGGCATGAACTCAGATCGGTTCCTTATGGCAGCCGGTTCTCTTGATGGAAATCTGGCCCCATTTCCAAGGAACCCATCTTTCCATCTTCATCAGGCAAATTGGCTTCAAATCCAGCACCTTTCCCTGCTGGTGCGTGTGATCCAAGCATGGCTTCTTTTCCAAGGGGGATAAATCCCACCGGCACAGGCACAGCTTCTTTCCCATGGCCAGGTGGCCTCTTGGGCCCAGACCAGGACCAGCTCTAAACTCTAGAACAGGGGGTCTTCCAGGCCTGGGTCCTATGTCTAACTCCAGGTTAGGAGGTCTCCCAGGCCCAGGCCCTATGTCCAATCCAAGGACAGGTGGTCTCCTGGGAGTAAGTCCTGACCCCAGAGGTGGCACCCCATGGAACCTAGATCTGGACCCAATCCGAGATCAGTTCTCTTGTTCTCCTGGGAATGGTCCTCACAATCCTAGGCCAGTCAGTCTGGGCCCTGGACCAAATCCCAATCTGAGATTGGGCTTTTTAGGTACAAACCCTGCCCCTAGGTCAGGTATGTTTCCAGGCCCAGGCCTTGGGCCCAACCCACAAGCAAGTGGTGTATGTCCAGGCCTTGGGTCCAAACCAAGGGTAGGAGGCCTGGTTCCAGGAGGTAGGAGGCAGGTGATCTTTTGGAAACAGGATCTGGCCTTAATTTAAGAATGACTGGACCCCAAGGCCTAGATCTTGTCCCAATTCTAAGAGCAGCAGGTCCTTAGGAACAAATTCTGCTTCTTTCTCACAGGCTTCTGGAAACATGGGCACAAACTCATTATCCATGGCAAGAGTACCTGGCCCCATAGGCCCCAACACAGGTCCTAGCTCTTGAGGAACTGGCTTCCAGGACCAAATCCATCTCCCATGTCGAGGACTCCTGGTCCCATAGGCCCTAATTCAGCTCTTTTCTCAAGGCCAGGTGGCCCCATGGAGGTGAATGCCAATCCCGTTTCCAGGGCAACAAGTTCAGGGGGACTGAACCCAACTGCCTTCTGCCAGTCTTCTGGCACATTGGTTTGCAACCCAGGTACCTTCCAAAGGTCTGCTGGCCTCAAGTGCTCAAGTCCAGCAATTTTCCCACTAGCCTCTGGGCCACTAGGCCCCAACCCAGCTAATTTTCTAAGGGCTTCGGGCCTGCAGGGTCCAAGTCCAAGCTGCCTCCCAAGATCTCCTGGTCCTTTAGGCCCAGGTCAAGTTATTTTCCCCAGGTCAGTTGCTAGGCATCTGGGCTCTTCTCCAGCAGGCCCTATGGGTATGAACCCAGCTCCTTTTGCAAGGCCAGCTGGGAACCTGGGTCTAAACCCAGCTTCCTTTCCAAGAGTGAATGGCCCTGTGGGCGTTTCCTAGGGTGGGGAGCCTCCCTGGCACAAACCCAGTTGCTTTCCCCAGACTAGGGGGTCCAATAGCTGCAATGTACCCAAATGGAATGTTACCCCCTTAAACACTTTCCCTCCAGGATCATCTGTTTTCCAGGCACTGTGGTTCTGGGGAAGGACCATCGCTTTAGGTAAAAGGGTAGCTAGGGAGCCCCTGTCTGAAGAACATAGCTGAGGCTCAAGTTCACAAGAGCTGTCTTTTTCCTCTGCTTTTTTCTTGACTGAAAGTGAAATGTTATTTGTGGGACATAGACTGTGAAAAATCAGAAATGATATTGGCCTCAAGAGAAAGGATCTTGGAGCCTTCCAGAAGCCTGTTGTGCTTTTGTCCCACAGCTTTCTGCCCCTGTTTCTTACTAGTTTCTTGAATTGCTGTTGTGGACTCTTCCTCAGGAATACATTGGCCTGGTCCCAGTTTGTGTGTAATCCTCTGATCCCCACTAGAGAATCAGGCTCACTGCTCTAGAGATGTTGCATTAGTGAACAGACCGTGCTTCAGTAGCTCTGACTTGGGCAGCTTGGACCTGGTTGCCTACTGTCTGACCTTTCCCTGGGCACTTGAACTCAGAACGAGGAGGTGAGCAACCACTTCACCAACCCACCAAATAAATTTCTGCTTGACTCATTAGGTTTGCAGCTCCTTGCTCCTGGACTTAGACGTGGCCAAATTTAAGGCTTCTCTCTCTGTTCATCGGACTCCCTCTCCACTGGTATACCCAATCAAAAACCTCAAACTTTAAACTGATGTGGATGGGAACTGGGGTGGGGGGTGGGGAAGGGCAGAAATCACTGTGCTTTGTTCAGCCTAACGTGACAGATGGTTGGTGATTCTCCTGCATTTTGTCTTTTCTTACTATTACTTTAATAAATGGTATGAGGGGGAAAAAAGCATACAAACTACAAAAAAATAAGAAATGGTTAAATTTTGAAACTGCTAGAATGCTTATTAGAATTGTATACAAAAAATTCAGTCCTTGTATAAATTCTCATTTCCTTAAGAAATGAGAAAATACTCTTCCCTTCCTAGCCATCACTGTTTTGCATTTTTCTGTACAGGTACACTGTTAAGTTTCAAAGCATGTCATGCTCACTCAGAGAAACATCAACCATATTCTACATAATGTCATGACATTCAGATGTCTGCCTGAATTGAGAGCCTCTCACATACTGTGTTACTTTTGGGGGGTGGTGGTGCTGGGGACCGAACTCAGGGCCCTGCGCTTGCTAGGCAAGCGCTGTACTGCTGAGCTAAATCCCCAGCCCCCCTGTTGTTTAACTTCATCTCTGGAGTGCATTATAATGTCTGTGGCTCTACAATGTAAAGAGAAAACATAAAGTGTTATGAAGACAGATGATACGGCTAACAAAAAGAGAGAAATACAATCAGTGATTACACTACAAAGATTAGTTTTAAAACTATATGAAAGCTTCAACAACACTATAATCCAAGAGCCAACTACATAATATGACAAAGAAAAAGACAGATACAGAAATAACCAAGAATGCCTAATGTCCAAGACTTGTCTCCTGAAATCCCCTGAATGACATTTATTCATCATCTTACCATGAACGAATATGTGTGTTGTAATAGTCCAAGTCTAGGAAACCATTCTAGATGGTTCACCATTCTGTGTCTCCACTCTTGGAGGCTCAGTACAGGGTCACACGCTCACTGGGTAACTGTGGTACGAGTGGATGGAATGGTGGATTAGGAAAACAGTGAGCAAGTACACAATGTAAAACATGGAGGTGACACAGCACATCGGTGGAGGGGAGGACAAAGAGGGAGTGGCAGAGGGAGAGGGGATGAGAAGATATGAGCCTCAGTAGATCAAAGAAAAAAGATGAGATGGGACGAAAATTTGGAAAATGGGTTTGGTGGGGTTAAAGATGTGGTTTTCAAGTCCTGTACTGACCATATGAATACATCATATTGTGTAATAAAATCACGTATAAAGTCAAATATTTCCTCAATCTATAGAGAATGATAAGTAATTCACCCAAAAGAACGGGAAGGAAAAACTACGGGGAAAAAAATGTAGACTAATGAAAGTCAACATTCTGTGGCAGTTGACCCAGTATTTGAAGTTTTCCAAAATATGGGAGAAAATCTGAGATAAGTGCAGAAGAGAAACTGAACAACAGTCATTTTTCTAACTGGTTTAAAAGGAGATGGACTTCAAGGGAGAATATTCTCAACACAATTCTGATACAGGGTTAGTTTTTTAGGCAAAAAACAAACAAACAAACAAAAAACAAAACCCTGCTTCTGAACCCTGAATTCAAGAGAGGTGAGAGGAGCAGTGTGTGGAGGCAGAGCGGACCCCCAGAGAGGAAGACGCCTGAGACCCGGCAGCTCCCGGACGCCCCGCTCTGTCCCTGCGCGGAGCTCCACGCTCAGTCCCCGCCATCAGGCTCTGAGCCTGGCTCCTCCCTCCCAGTTTTCTGCTCTCAGGGTGACCTGGGAGGCTCCTTTGCTGGTCAGAGGACGGGCAGGATGATGCGTTTGGCGTCTGAATGTGACAGATACACCAGCTTGTCCTCCTTACAGAATCCTGAGCTCAGGTTATAAAACATCCTTTAGAGAGAGAATATAAGAATGATGATTATCAACGATCATCTTTCTTCATTTGCGTCTTAGTCTCTATTTATTTTCAGGACTATTGAGAGATGCTAAGAATAAAAGTGACTTTTACCCCGATATTCTCCCACCAAAGAAAAGGATACTTAGCGTCTCTTACACAGTTTCTCAAGCAACTAACTGGAGGAAATCTTCATTAAAACCTGTTTTGCGTTTCACACAGCCCACACCCAGTTTAGGAATGAAGAAGATGCTGGGGCTCATCACGCACGTGCCGTTTTCCTAAACTGGCATATTTTCTCATTCAGTTTTGTAAGTTTTTGGCACAAAGTGTGAAAATTCCTACTGCTGATAAAATGTTTTATATCATTTAATTAATAACAGATCACAGGTATGCAACTATTCACTTTTGCACACGATTCTGACAGTCTTTTAATGAAGAGAAAGAGGAAGAGCATGAGATAGAGAAGAAAAGAAAAGAAAAGAAAGAAGAGAATCTGGTCTTAAGAAGTGATATCAAACCCTCTGGCATGCTCTAGGGTCCTAAACATGCACATTTCCCGCCGAGTTGCCTAAAACCTTTTCATATGGAGTGTGAAAATCCCTAGCTTCAATGAAGGTTTTATACCATTTAATAAATTAAAAGATTATAAAAAGTAGGTGTGTAAATACTCGTTTCTGTTCATATAATTTGTAATGTTAGTAACTTGTAATCAGGCAAAGGGGCAATAGAACAAGATATGAGAGGAAGAAAAGGAAGATAATCCAGCCTTTTCCAGTCATGAGGAAAAGAGAATTTCTGGAAGCTCATGGAAAGAATCATGTTTGCGAAGTGTGTGTGTGTGTGTGTGTGTGGCAGCCCATTCTGCACCGAGCAGGAAATAGTTCCTATTTCATGTGAAAGCCTTTTCAGACATTATTTCCAATCTCAGAAGAGTCTCCTTCCCCTATCCCATCTCATTCTCAAATCTCTGATTATCTACTTCTTGGTATGAGAGGAAACATTACTCACCAGTGTGCCCTGTAATACCAGGCAGGTGAGTGTGGCAGTAGGAGATTGTGACTGGGATGAGACATTCAGTCCTGACTTACAGGTTTATTATTCGCTGCTTCTCTTTCCCACCAGACCAGTGATTTTCTAGCCAACTAGAGATCCGTGACAGCATCTACATGGGGGATTGAAAAACTTTAAACACCTTCACCTCAATTATCTACCAGTAAAAACAAATACAAATTACATGAGCAAATCCCAAGAAGCAGTTACTATTAATCGGGAGGAAAACTTTTTTGTGAGGCTTCAGAGGTTACAGAGTACCACAGGGAGGTGTGCAAAAGACATAAAGTCCAATGAAAAGAAAGTGGAAGTCGGTTGCGTGGTTTTGTCCGGATTTAGGCAAGATTTTGTCTGGCTATTAGACATTTCCCCAACACTAATATTCTGAGAGATTTCATAAATCTGAAGGACACTAGTATTAAGGGGCATGAAAGAGGAAGGTGCCATGAAGCTTTAGCATTTCCCTTCTTTAGAGCAACATTTTCTTAAAAAGTCCTTCATCCTCTATGTGGGGCTGATTTACTCTTTGTCATTCTCTAGAGGGCTCCACTGCATGCATATAAAGTAATTTACAGGGACAGTTCATGGGCGGCCTCCTATTTGTTAATTCTTCTTAAAATAAGTATTATTACTTAGCATTCCCCCAAAAACATATTGTTAAAGTAATATCATCCCTACGTAAAGACACTTGTGAACAACTATTTTTGGTACCATGTTGCATAGAGTGATGCATGGAACACAAAGAGGGCCCATTTGTAACACATGGATAATGGATTATACTATAGTCATACCATGGAAATTATAAGTCATTTAAAAAGATACAGTTGTGTGAGATTTTAATGTTTGAAAATAAATTTTACAAAATTAAAAACAATTTAAAATAAAGTTGGCATAATTTTTGGAAGAGTGACTTAAACTTGCTTCTTATTTCTTGTGCAAATTTCTGTAAGTTACTGCGAGAGCAAGATATGCATTACTTTAAAGATTCAATTTCATTGAGAAATGATGAAAAATAAGAGTAAACTGATATTAAAGCATTTATCTAATCACAAAGGTGAAATGGAGGCTACACCCAAATTTGATCATGCGTGGTGTAGTCCATTTCCTTCTGTTACCGCTGAACACACAGGCTGGGAAAATTATAAAAAAATGCAAAATTATTTGACTTGACTTTGGAGAGGCCAAGAAGTCCAAAATTAAGGGAGCACCTGGTGAAGGCCTTCGTGCTTTATCATAACAGTGCAGAAACTCTCATACGGTGAGAGAACACAACAGAGACAGAGGAGGAGAGTGAGCAAGGGAAAGAGAGGAGGCGGAGCTCATCGGAATTTAGCACTAACACACTCATAAGGACTGGCATCTGATGAACTGAACACTTCTTACAGGTCCCAACACCATCACAGAAGAAATAACATACTAATGTAAGTTTGGAGTGGACCAATATTCAAATCGTAGCCCTGCATAAGAGGGGTGCTGAAAGGATGGGTACAGGGGAGGATGGTTGTGAAGAAGAGTTGGGGGGAGTACAAAAGTGGAAAGAGAAAAAGAATGCAATAAGTGAGGATATATTTCATCCTATTAAAGCAGAAAAATGGACAGTAGTAAGAAAGTGGGCAATAGCTAAAATAGTCATATTCATGTTGAAATGTTGGAATTATATTAACCCAAAGTAGAATGGAATAAAACAACATATTAGAGAAGAGGTTATAATGAATGAGGTACTAATATAATTCCCACAGTATGGGAGAATTGTTGGGAGGCTCATGTGTTGTCAAGAAAGAATAAAAGTTCCCAGATGAGAGTATGTGCTATAGCCTGCAAGAAGTAGTGGTCATTTTACCCAGGAGAAGAGTGTGAACCACTCAGAATAAGACAAGTCCCAGGCGAAAATTGAGCAGAAGGTTCTGGGATATTTCAGGGCTCCTCTCTAATTGTTTCATGGGGGAAAGTGGAGCTCTGGAGCAAGTTAACAGCATGGAAATGCTGAAATGGATACAAACTTCACAGGTAATTCTGAGGAGGTGCATCAAAACTCTCTCCATCACAGGTGACACATATTTAAGACAAAAAAATAAAACATTACAATCTTCAACATAAGAGCAACTCCAAACATGAATGTATGGAATTTTCTACTTTAAAATGTGTGAGTGAAAAGTTTTGGAGTCTCAGTTTGTTACCTGTTAGCATTTTTCCATGATACTACAGTTTGCTTTCAACTTTCCTAACAATTTTTTCATTTCTTTAAATGTGTTATATCTGATCATATATCACAGAGTTCAAAAACATCCTCTTTCCTAACCATTCTCAATCTCTGTGTCTCTCTCTCCTTTCCTCGATTACACACACAAACTCACACATACAATGTCAACTCTGTAATAATTAAACTAATAATGGGATGCTAAAAGACTTGGAAATCTGTGGAGATGTTGAAAAACTGAAAAAGCAGAACCTAAATAATGAGGACAAAGACTTTCTGAACAGAACCCCAATGGCACAAGAGATAATACTGAAAATCAACAAATGGGATCATATCAAATTAAAAATCTTCTGTACAGCAAAGGAAACAACCAACAGAGTGAGAAGACAATCTCCAGATGGGAAAAAAATTTTCCACCTATTCCACGGACAGAGGACCTATATCAAGAATGTATAAAATATTAGACCCCACAAAATAAAAGACCCAATCAAAAAATGGGCAACCAAAAAGGATGAGATACAATCTTACCACAGAAAGAATGGCTGTCATCAAAAATCTAATAATAAAAAATGCTGGCGAGAATGTGGGAAAAAGAAACTCTACTGCATTGTTGGTGAGAATGTAAACTAGCAAAATTAGTATGGAAATCAGTATGGTGATTCCTCAAAAAAAAAAAAAAAGAAATTCTATTTGACCCAGCTCTCACCCTTGTAGTGAACTCTTCCCAAAGAATTAAAATCATCATATTACAGGGATACATGCAAACCCATGTTTATTGCAGCATGCTTTGTAATAACTAGATCTTGGAAACAGTGTATACATCCATCAATAGATTAATGGAGAAAGAAAATGTGGTATTTATACACAGTGGATTACTACTGTACCATAAAGAATGATAAATTTGAGGAGTTCACAGGTAAGTGGCTGCAACTTGAGAACATTGTGTTAAGTGAAATAAGTCAGACACAGTAGTTTAAATATCAAATGGTTTCTCTTGGATGAAAAACACTACAGCACATATATACACAAATAAAGAGCAAAGTATAAGAGAGATAAATAGGAAGTAGGGAGAAGTTCAAATACTTCCCCAAATTGCAAATTGCATTATTTTAAAAATATTTCACTATATATGATAATTGGTTTCATTTATACTACTGGTTCATCTTATTTTATTGAAAAAAGTTTTGGGTTATGATCTGTTTCTTTTTTGTAAAGTATTTTTGGTTTATGTCTTGTACTCCAAGTATCTACTTTGAAGATAATGATACACAGTGTAAAAGCTATTGATAGTCCTTATTATTTGGTTATAAAATTTTGTTCTATTTTTTCCTAAAAAGAATATTAGGAGTTGTCCCCCTGCAAAAAAGACAAATCCACCAAACAAACTATCGGAACTTTGTAACTACAGAATACTCGAGATGTATGTGCCCCCTTGATGTATATACCTATTCTGCTACATCAAAAATATTTTAATATCTATCCTAATTTAATTTATTAAATTAAGTAGTGTCTCTTAGTTTATTGAAAAGAAAGTTTTGTGCCACTACCTGTTTTTTTCTTCTTTGTAAGAGAGAATCTTTTTTGTCCCTGAGTAACTACTTTGAAGATAAGACACAGTGCATTAGCTATTGTTATTCTCTCAGTATTTTGTTATGAAATTTTGTTTTATTTTATCATAAAATGAAAAAGAAAAAAATACAGGATTAATGGAATAAAATAAATTAATGAAATTGCCTTTCCTTTTCATAAAGACTTCTTTTTCTTCAATAGAGAAAATGTTTAGAAGGACCACAGTTGTTTTCTATACAGAACCAAGCACCATCTCCATCAGTCACATCAGGGTTAGGAGACAGTAAAACATGCTCACACTTAAATAACTCTCGTTCAAATACATAATGTCTGTCTATGATATCAGAACTTGCCATACAACACATTATTCCACGTCACACAAATGAAGATAACATGAGACCTCAGTTTTCTTAATAGAAAAGTGTAATAATTCTTTCATGAATCTCATGAGAAAAGTAGCACCATTAAAGAACACCTTTGTCAGAGTTTTTAATGGACTAGACACAGAATTTAGGTCTTAAATTTAGTGTAAAGTGGTTCTAGAATGGTCATAATCCAATATTTTAAATATATACATAAATTACATCATCTCACATATAGAAACTCACCATCACCCAAAGATATGGAGAAGACTGACAAAAAGCTTTTTAAAAATACAAACTGAAACCTCCTGAAAAGGGAATTATTAATGAGCTATAGAATAAAAGACATTATCCAGAATACACTATAGAAATTTATGGATTATATTTGTTAATGTTCTCTAGAGAAACAGAATCAGTAGAAAGTATACGTATAATTATGAAAGGGAATTTATTAATTAGGCTTGCAGGATCAGAGGTGGGAGTGTCCCCAGTGGCCATCTGTGCAGAGTTGCAGCTCAGCCCAAGAAGGTGAGAGCCACAGGACAATTGTGAGCAAGGATGGAGACCCAGGCCAAGGTTGAAGGCCTGGAAGCTGGCTGTAGAAGTTCTGGTATAATTCTGTGTTGGAAGACTGAAGAAACAAGGCTGATGTCCAAAGGTGTTAGTGAAGACTGGAGTTCTTTGAAAAAGGGGACACTTCCTCACTTCCTTCTCCTTCCCCTTTTACCTTATCCAGGATACAAGCCTACAGGTTGGTGTCATGCACATCCAAGGTGGGTCTTCCTCCTCAGTGTGCTGGCCTACAGGTTAATCATCAAGACGAGTCCAAAGCTTTGGTCCACTATACTTCTAGGCACTTCTTAATCCATCCAAGAGTTGACAACATGATTAATGGTCACAGTGATGCAAACTTAGAGAATGATCAAAGATGCATAGAGAATAGCGAAGAATACCATACAACTAATAAGAGTTTGTAAGAAGCAAGTGAGAAAAAGAATGTGATAGAGGCAATATACAAGAAGTAAAATATTTGCTGAGCACGAAAAGAAACACATCACTTTAAAGGTTGAAATTGCTTGATATACCCTAAGCAGGGTCAATTAAATGACTCCACACATAAGAGTCTTGGAAATACTGCAGAAATACTGCAGAAAACAGTCTGTTTTTCATATCCAATTTGAAATACGTAATCAATTATCTCATTTTATTATCTCATTTTCTATATATTTTAATACTTTGCCATTGCAAAGTATTGCATCAATAGACAAGAAAACTTATCAAAAGATTTACAAAATTCTCCCCAAAAAGTAAATATTAAAGTCAAAGGGCATATAGAAAAATGCATAATTGTCTATCACTTCTCAGCCTTTTGGCTAAGATTAAGTGAATAATGCATAATTTTCTGAACAGAGACATGACAATTTACTCTTTCACACCCGGGAGAATGAAATTAAAGACAGAAAGAGTTCAAATCGAAGACTACGAAAGTCTTCTATATGATCACTTTAGATTTGAATTACAAAAGGCAAATAACTAAAAAAGGAGAGAGAAAAATCCATTTAACCCTTCATAGTGAGCAAAAGACAATTTAAAACTCTCTTCTCCTAACCCTCTCATCACTGTCCAACTCCTGGCTGGAAAATCATTATTTTTCCATATACACATACATGCACATACACAAACATACATGCATGTGAGAATATCAATGGGAGGAATATTCCTTATGCACAACATCTATGAATGTCCTTTGGCAACCATCATAACTCGTGGTCCATTATTAAAATATTCCTATGAGATTAAACCAGGAAGAAGGTGGTTGCTCTTTGCATCTTTCTTGGATTACACTGGATGTCTTTCTTACTTCATGCAATAAGGCAAGAAAATAAATACGTCCTAAAGTATTTTGTTAAATATTGCCTGGACTCGGTGCCCAAACATTCACATCCAATCTACTTCATCCCATCCCTAACCACTGAAATTTGTCCACATGTGCTTTCTCCTCTAATTCTTTAGGACCTGTCACCTGCTCTACTATGAGACTGGTATCATAAATTCACATCTTATTTTTTCCCATTAACTACATAGTGAACACCAAGAAGATAAATTTCAACGTTTTGTGCATGGATATATTCCATGTGTCTAGAAACTGCCCCAAACACATAAACTAATAAGTATTTGTCAAGATATGTAGCAAATACAAAAATATGAATATTCTGTTCAGGGATATTCTGGATGCTCTAACCCTATTCAGTGTCTTTCCCCTGCAGTCCTGCACTCTCAATAATCCCGGGAATGGGGAGGATTTGCCTTTTGGAAAGAAATGCTCCAAACTGACAGAGAATCCTGGGTGGACATGGACTGATGTCCTCTCCCTCGTCATACCTCAGGGTCCTCGTCTCATGTTCCATGGGAATTTTGTTCTTTCCAAAGTGTGTACTTTCCTTATCTGATTCTGACATCACACTGCATATCTTTTTTATTTTTTATTAGTATATAGCTGCAGTACATAATGATTACATTCCTCATGGGGAAATGGTAAATAACACATCTTAATTCTTCCATCCCCTTCATCTCTCCTCTCGTGCATCTCCTGATCCCCTTCCCTTATGGAACATCCGTCATGTTATTCCTACTGTCTATCCTTTATTTTTCTGTTTGTTTATACTTTGTGTTTCTCATAAGAGAAATCACATGATATTTGTTTGCACGTCTCATTTGTCTCACTTATTATGGTCATAGGTACATCCATTTTCTTACAGGTCACTCCCCATGCAGGTGCTGTCACTGCACACACAGGGGACATGATGACATGATAATCACTCCTTGCAAGGAGGTGAGATCATAGAGTCTTGAACTTTTATCTTTGGCTCACGTGTCCCATCCACACACTTCACAAGCACTGCCTCTGCAGTTCTGGGAGAACATTTAAATGTGGTAAACAGCTCTTTAGGTCAGTAAAAACGTGTTAGGAGTATCTATGTCAGGAAATCTAAGATTAACTCTTCTTTAAAAGAATTGACTTTCTAAGATTGAAAGCAAAAACCTGTAGGCATATAGATCCATAGTTCCTAAACAGATGATAGATGATTGATATATAGATAGGTGGATGATAGATTGAGGATTGATACCTCATAGATACATAGATGATTGTTAATAGGTAGATAAATGATAAGTAAATAGATGATAGGTCGATAGGAAATGATGGATAAATAGATGACTGGTGAATGATATAAATAGATGCTAGATAGAAAACAGATACACAGCTTTTCAGCCAGCCAGCCAGCCAGGTGAGAGGCCCCGGCAGCCAGCGGGACAAAGCCTGCAAAGTGAGCCCGCGTGCCGGCAAGGTCTGAACCCATTAACATACATAAAATCTATGCCTCCTCTCTGGTGACACTGTACTATCTTCTGCTGTCCTCCCACCAACATTGTTTTTTTTTTTTTTTTTTTTTTT
>PVJO010026369.1:0-21237 GCA_004026905.1 Hystrix cristata
GGAACTTATATGACTCTTCAGGAAGATATGAGGTGGAGAGCTGTGTGAAAAGTATCCTGTTTATTAAGACTTAGAACTGGATGGGGGAAAGCATATCCAAATATTCCAGATTTCTAATCAATGAGCACAGTATTCTGCATTTTTGCAGTATCTTTACTCCGAAAAACTCAGCCACTTTCGCATTAACATTCCAGCGAAGCAGTTAAAAGCTTGATGAGGCCAAAATCTTTAAAGAGCACTTAATTTTCAAAGCATTGTGGTAAGAAAAATAAGGAAAATTATAAATAAAAACATTTTTTACTCCTGAGTCAAACACTCCGCTAGCAATTGGAAATTTCTCTTAAAATTCAAGATTGCCCAAAAGCAATGTGATATCCTAAGTTGAATCTTAAAACAAAGGGCATTAGTGTATAAACTGATGAAATCCAGAGAACCCACAGTGTAGTTAATATGTACATACCAACACTAATTTCTTAGTTTTGACAAATGCAACAACATCAACATTGGGGGACGCTAACTAAAGGGCAGACATGCTCTTCATACCGACTTTTGCAACTTTTCTATAAATCTATAATTATTCCAGTGTTTGTTTTTAAAACAGCCCCCAAAACCACATTAAAGTTCTTGTAGAGTTTTTTTGTTTGTTTTTATTTTGCCAAAGAACTTTTATTTGGTGAGTAGGAAGGGTGTTGATTAGTATTTTCTCTCCCCAGTGGAGAGAATACTAGAAGGACAAATATCTCCAGCCTTTTCCCAGAAGCCAAGCAAAAGATGGCAAACAATCTCTCTTCCCCAAAGGTAATACGCTGGTAAAGTAAAGAGGGTTGGGAATTGGAGTCTCCAGTTTGTGAAGTGGAGATAATGGTATCTTTCTCAAGAGCTACTGTGGGGAGGAAAGGAGCCAATGGTGTCAAGCACTGGACACCTGTCAGTATATGGTGCTTCCTTCTGCTCCTTCTCGGGACATCCCCACAGGCGACTCCATCAGCCCCGTGGGGAACCTCTCTCCATGGTAGCAACTCTTCCTCCCTCATCAGGCAGGGCTCCTGTGTTTCTGGACCTGCAGAGCTGCAGGACAGCTTGGCCCCCAGACAGCCAGCAGTGGTCCCTCCATCACCCTTCTAGAAGGCAGTGTACACTCTGCTGAACTCCTGCCAAACCTCCTGCTAGCAGCTCTGTCTTTGCATCACTTTTTAAAAACAACCCACTCAACACTCTGTTGGGAAAGGGAGACAGAAAAACCAACCCATGGTTACCGGTTTACTTTTCCATTGTAAGCAAGAGGGAAACATGACCCACAGGCTAGGCTTAGGGGCCCAGCCCCTGCTCCACAGAGTGGTACTTGGGGGCTCATTTGTAAAGCAATCCTTGCTCCTTTTGGCTTTGGCCAAATTCAAGTACATACACTCTGACTTGATTGCCTTTTCTCCAAGGAAACCTTAACATTAATTAGATCTCATTGTTCCGTGACAGTTAGAACCCATCTTTTCTTCTTGGCTTTGTCTGGTCTTGTGGATAGAATCTGTTTTGCCAAAAAGGCCAAGTTTTTATGTCCTACTTTTACAGGTTGTAAATTTTCTTGAATGATCTCTGTTCCAAGTAGTTTGCCTTATTGTTCTTTGAAATCATCCAAACATCCCAGAAATTAAAAGTGTTTTGCCACATATGTATTCTCGCCTACACAGACTTGTCTACCTGAAGGTGGCCACATATTCTGTGCTAGTCCACAGGTTTTCTGCAGAAGTGGTCAGATGTGTGTTCTGTGGAGAACGTTTGTCATGCTTTTTGGCTGCTTAGCATCTGAACCCCCTTCCTTTGTTTGAGGGTCCCTCTCAGTGAGACAGAGTGGCTCTCCCTCTGTGGAAGGTAGCAATGACTGATTTGTTTCACTGAGCTCCCTTGCAGCTGAAGGGCTGGCCTTGAACTAGGCACTACCAATCATGCACCTAACCCCGACTTTAAGTTGTAAAGCAGTCATACGAAAGAGCAGGAGTCACACAGAATCTATGCTGCCAACAGAAACAGCTCCGTCCAGCACCAATGACAACAGATTTGAGGGCAGTTTTCATCATTTACTGTCAGTGTGGCATGGGGACAAGTCCCAGCATCCATACCCAGCAGAGGTAGCCTGTGTTTTCACCAGACCCGCGCTCCAGACAATTTGGAAATTGTTCCTGGCTGCATATCCACTGAGCCTGGCCCTCTGAACTTTCTGGAAATTCTATGAGCCAGGACAACTTCACAGGCATGTATGTTGTATAGTCACATGGGGCCCCAGATTCAGCAGGGCCTTGTGTTTGTATGTTCTACTCTTGCAACCATGCGTTTAGGTTCTTTTTTGGACAAGACACCTCACACTTTCCTTTTGCTTGGCCTATAAAAATTATGTAGCCAATTCACTAAGACCTAGCTAATACACTTTAGGTCAAAGAGTTCTTAACCTTTTATGTGCATGAGCCCTTTTCTGGTCTGGTGTGGCCTATGAAGCCTGGAAGAATATTTTTAATGTACAAATCAAAATACATAGAAAATCAATTTTATTAAAAAAACAGTTTTAAATTTAAAAAAAACATAGGGGCTGGGGATTTAGCTCAGTGGTTGGAGTGTCCACCTCAGAAGCACAAGGCCCTGAATTCAATCCCCGGCACCAAAAAAATGAATAAATAAATAAATATATAACAGCATAACATGTGTGTCTTTTTATATCAGTGCTCCAAGTTAAGTCTATTGGCAGAACTAATACCTTCTGTTAATCAGAAGTAGCAATGAGCATAAACCATATTTGGAATATCCACAACTGAAATTGACCTGAAAACATGATTTCCAAAGATGATAAAGTTGCGTACATTCATAAGTTAAGGAAATGCGAAATTCATTGTAAGACTATTGAGAAAAAAGTGATCCAATCACGTTATAGAGCCCCTACATTTTAAACAAGAAATGCAAGGGCCCCGATTTAAACAAATTTCTTTTCTGCTTGTATTAGCTAATGCTATCACTTTGTTCTTTATAATCAACAACCCTGTTCAATAGAAACCCACTGTGATCCAGGTACCAGGACAGCCCTGGGCATACCATGGTACCTCCAGAGAAAACGAACAAATGCAATACTCGCAGTGGTTCCAGGCAAGTCAGAGATGTATCCAATAAATGCTACCTTCAGCTATTTGGATCTCAGGGGTGAAAGTGTCCATGACATTCTCGGGTGCTCTCTGAAAGCATGTGACAAGCACCATGTGTGTGGTATGGGCCTAGTGATCTAGATGGTTGAGCAAGTAGAGATCTCGTCCACCTGGGGCAATCAGCCACGGGTAATAGTTTTTCCACTACAAGAAGGGAGATAAGAAACAGCAAAACAACCCTTGCTCCAAAGCCCACAATGAGCTAGCAGAATGGCACATATCTCTATTTCTCAAATTCTAATCCAGGATTCTTTATTTTAACCTATTCGCCCTTCCTGGGTATTTCAACATGTTTGTTTTTGCACACCTTGAAAGAAATATGACGAACACACTTCTCTTCGTGTACTCTTCTCTCCTCCTTCCACTCTTTTTAGAAGAGGGAGACTCAAGAGCCCTTTGGGCAAAAGGACTATCTGTGTCTTTTTGACACGCTTGAAAAGCCTAGATTTAGCAAAAGGAGGCAACAATCCATTTGCAGATATCTTAAACTTCTCAAAGCTGTTTCATTCTCATTTATTTCACTTGAGTTTTAGGCATCTACTGTTACATCTATTGCATAGACGAGGATACTGAAGTTCAGAGAAGTTGTAATTTACTCTTAACATCACAAAGCAATGTATGAGAATGAGAAGTGAAGCCTAGATTTCTTGCCTCTTGGCCCAGTGCCCTTTCTCACTGCCACACTGCTGCTCAAAAGGGAAGGCTGTTCTGAAGGAGTACACTCAAGGAGATCATCTGAAACACACACCCTAAACGCTGGAGAGCAGGTGTCTGGTAAGAGAGGAGAAGTTCACCAAGAAAGACAGATGACTCGGTCCTCTGGTCCCTCCTGGGCTCAATTTGAGCCCCCACATAGCTAGAAGTCACTTGGCTGATGACCAGTGTAGTCCATCCCCTTCCTGCCTGGGAGTTCTACTCATAACAGCAGCAGCAGCAGCAGGAAAAGGGTTTCATGAACATAAAAATAAACAAACTTTCTATTTTTAGCAGGGCTGCAGCTGTGAGAGGCTCATTCTTTGCTTTAAGCTACAGCATTCTGAGGGAGCAGAGGCAGGGGTGGAGGGGCTGGGGACCAGGAAAGTAGGGGCAGTCCTACTGGCAGGCAACTTTTCCTTTACTGAACCGAATTACATGCAGGCCACAGAAACCAATGTCCAGCCTGGAAGTCTCTGGAGTCTGCAGGTCTGGAAAAACTGGAGCATGTCCACCAGGAAGCCAGTCACATGACTGGGCTATTTTCTGGCCATATATAGGAATAAATAATCTTTTACCCACATGATTTTTACAGCCACTGAAAACTGGGTTAGTGACTCCATCAGAGGAGAGGAAGATAAGTGGGTAGATTCTGCCTCCCTCCCATCTCCATTTAGGCTCTAGTTGGAACCTGTGTGAATCTCACGGGCACACAGAGCCAGCATCTTTCAGGCTGACAGTCTGTGTTCAGAATTCTTGATGAAGCTTCAGCCCTTTTTCCCACCCAGCCTTCGCTGACAGCTGGCAACATCAGAAACCTGAGGAAGGACAATGTAATGCTGCAGGTGGGGAGTAATTGGAGCTGTCATTCTTTTCTGCCTGGGTTGGATGTGGAGAGAAAGGGATTCCAAGATCCCTACCAGGGAGGGACAGAGAGATCCTTTCTTATGAGTGTCACGGTGGCTTTAAGGAAAGTGCACACCTGATCTGATTTCAGAAGGGCCTCTTTAGTCTGGCCCCCGCCGTATCCTGACACCCAGCCACTTTCAATTATTTTCCTTTCCTCCTTTATGTCTTTTTCATGCACAGTCCCAACTATACTTCCAGCCCTTCATAAGGGGGACAGAACTGCAGAGGCAAAGAAGAGCTGAGGAAGGAAAGAATGGCACGCTTTGGGCACCTACAAGGAGCGAGGCACATGAGGAAAGACATCATGCTCATTCTGGCTCAGGGAAAGTTTCCACAGGTCCCCAGACCTGGCCTTGTGGCTGAAGATCTTCATTCAACGACAAATGTTTACCAAGCCACTTACAGTCTGCCAGACACTGTCCCTGCCCACAAGAGCTCTCAGGGCAGTGTGGGGAATAGGGGCAATTTCATTACTGTGGGGTGGCTCTATGCTGGGCAAGCATAGAGTCCTGTGGAAATACAAAAGGACTGGCTGCTGCCTGTCTCGGGGGTCTAGGAGATCTTGCCAGAGGAGAGAGTGGCTGAGCTGGGAGCCAGGCAGGCAGAGACTGGGTAGGAAGGAGAGTTTTTCCTCAAATGCTGCCCATGTGGGGACAGCTGTCAAATATTAACAGCCAAAGTATATAAGTACTTACCCCTGGCATTTCAAAATTAGCTGATTTCTATCACCTAATAACATTTACTGTAATAGTTAGCTGTGGTGTCAGTTTGAATAAGAAACGCCCAGCTGAGTGGTTTAGCATAGTTCTGGGTGTGTCTGAATGATAAATTTACTGAAGAGGGAAGACCCAACCTGAGTGAGGGTGACACCAACTAATAGGTGTGTAGCAGCAGGCAAGCAAGGGGAACATACAGCTTCCTTCTGCCCCTTATATCTTATCCAGGCTGCTGGGATTGAGGCAGTGCCAAACCAATCACATGCCCTTAATCCCAGCATCACACACTCTAGATTCAGCCACCTCTGAAAAAGCCCCACCGATGACCACATGAGGCTTTGAGGGGACATGTAGGCACAAACCATAACAAAGACCCAGAATCTTGGGGCTCTCAAATCCTCCTTCCAGGTGTAGTAATCCCTCTATGCATCCCTTTCAGAGAGTCATCCAGTCTCTGCGTGAATCACTTCAGTGATGGGGAACTCACTCCTGATCAAGGCCGCCTGTCCATCAGTGCTCATTACTCAGTTTTAAAGGGAAGAGCTAGAAAATAGAGACCTTTTTATCCAGCGGAATTTCTGGCTCCAGCCTCTCAGTTTCTCCCTACTCTGGTAAATGTTGCAAAAAGTCACTAGATTTACTTTCTTTGAGAGTGGTCAGTCTATTTTCCCAAATCTGTAGTGACCTCAACTACCTACATACAAATTCTAATCTCTTCCTGAAAGACTAGAAAACCCATAAACAAATGTTATACTGGTTATCCTTAGTGTATTAGTTACTTTTCTATAGTCAATGGTTTGCAAAAGAGTAGATTTAATACAGGACAAGCACAAGTTACAACATTCATATACACAAGCCAAATTCAGAAAGAGTGCAGAACATCTATCTATGCACTGGAGACCTGAAAGATAAGTCAAGAGCTGGGAACCCACAGCAATGTCTCACCTACATCCGTGTCTGCACTAAAAGGCTGAGGGAATCTATACTGGAGCCAGGATATGATGCACACAGCAGAGATGAAGACCAGAGCTCCCCTGAAGCAACAGCAGCCATCCCCGACGACAGCGAGGCCCCGAGCTCTTTCTGCAACGGGAACAACCGAGTTTCCTCTGGAGAACCAGCCGCAACAGACCTTCTCCTGGGAAACAGTCGGCTCCTAGCTTCTGCTCCCGTTCTCCTTTATACTGCGTTGGCAATAACCTTCAGGTGGATCCTCTACGCCCATAACCATACCAACTCAGTTCAGCTGAATGTTCTTGCTAAAGTTAACCACATCAGTCCACAACAGTTTAGTTACCGGGATTGTGAGTGATATTTTGTTTTTTCTCCTTCATAGTTTTTTAGTCTTTCCCTAGTTTTCTCAGAGAGAGAGAGAGAGAGAGAGAGAGAGAGAGAGAGAGAGAGAGAGAAATATTACTTACCAAAAATGTCCTATCATTCTTATTCCTCTTTCACACCTTTGTTCATGCTATGCCCAACTAGACACCTTTCACTCTCTTTCCTCTTCTTTAAATTCTTCTATCTCTCCTGGAGTCTGATCAACCCACTTTTATCAGGAAGATTTCTATCAGCATTCTAGCCCTTAATGCCCTTGAATTCAAATTACAAAACTTAGCATTTAATTATAAGCAGTTTTCTGCTACCTGTTAATCATTTCAAGAATCAGTGCCACATTAGACTATAAATTCCTTAAGGACCATATCATATCCTATCATGGTACTGACTTAGCACAGTACAGAAGTTATTATAGGATCTTTATAAATACTTGCTACTGGGTGTATGGATGGATGGAAGGGTAGATGGATGAAATTCCATGGGTTGTATTTATCAGCTTGGTGGGTAGAACAGAGTTCTAATGCAGTTACACAAGTCATCTGATACTGTGCTTCTCTAACTATAGTGCAGACATTTCCAGAGGTATATGGAAAAATGTATACAAGTCCACAAGTTACTAAGTAATGTTTTTCTAAAGTAACAATTTCTTACCCTTTAGGAATATATCAGTGGGAATTTTTGAGAAGACCTCTTGTATCCCATGCTTTCCCAAGTGCAAGAATTCCCTGCAAAGTTGATACCCATATTCTGCTTGAGTTTGTCAGCCTCGGTTCTGCTTCTAGATATTTTCAGATGACCTAGTATCCCACGAACAGATGCTCCTGGAATGCATCATTCATCCTCCACGCTGCAAGTAGAGACCACTGGTCTAGGAGCCAGAATCAAGTTATGCAACTTCCATGGGCAACTAGCCCCTACAAGCCCCGGCTACTCATTTACTCTGCCCACCTACCAAAGATTGGGTTAAATTAAGAATATATGTTAAATGGCTTTGTAAATGAAATTTACAAAGCCCTGGGTATGATTACCATTGATGGTATCATCTCAGAATCAGTTAGTTCGATTTTGTCCCATGGGCATCCCAAACCTGTACAAATGATTGAGGTAGACAGCATTGGAGCTCTGAATTCAGAAAGTGCCAAAAGACTGAAGTCTCATTTGTTTTTACATATCTAGTGCTTTGTGTGATACTGGGAATATATATGTATGGAATAAATGTTTATACTTATTGAAATCTCTGTCACTTGCCTGACCTTCGATAAAGTTTTAAATTCTCCAGATCTCGGTTTCCACATCTATTAGATGGATGACATAGCAGTGCCTCGTAGTGTTGTTAGAAATTTAAAGGCAATACATATAAGTTGCTTGGCCCAGCGCCTGGCTTATAGAAAGCAACAAGCAAATAGCAGTTAAAACAGAGAGTGTGAGAGTATTCTACCACTTAGTACAAGAAGGCGATCCCATTGTTTTAAGATGTTTTTGTCAGCCCTTCCTTTCACCTGTTATGAAAGAGCCAGCCTAGAGACAGGAAGTTGGTTTGTGGCAACACTGATATTGTGAGTCACTGAAGTAGTTAAGGAAGCAAATTTCAAAGCCACAGTTAGCCCGTGGGCCCTTGGGGCAAAAAGAATGAACAATTTTAGCCTTCACGAAAACTTCTGCAGGGATGAATGTGCTAGGCAGGGCAAGCTGGGGCTTCCCAGGAGTGATTTTGTCAGATGGACTCTGTTGCCTAGACTGCAAAAATGCTATAGGAAATCACAATGGGCTCCCTCAATAAATCGATAAGAAAACCCTTCCCAAGAGCAGAGCAGATGACAAGGGAAACCACAAAGAAAGGAGAAATGAGAAATCTGTAAGGCTCTCCTCCCGCCCTGAGACCACTGCATCGAAATGGAATCCAGAGGCCCACTGTTTACATTTGAACAAGGCCAGTGCTGAATCTCAACAACGGGTCCTGAACAGCATTGCTGGCCAGTTTACAATCATCAGAGATATACCGTAAAAATAGCTTTAAAGACACAACACGGGGGAGCGGGGGGGCTAGGCAGAAACAGAAAATGAAAACTGAGCCCCTTAGTGTCCCAGAGGTATAAACAAAGGGCCTCCTAAACCACCACGGCACATACTCAAAATCTAAAGCCAAAATGAAGAAGTAATACAGCTCAAATGCACTTGGGTAAAAAGAACAGGGTTTGCTGCCTTCAGAAAGCAAAGGCCAGCCACAGAGACTGCAGAATTAGGGAAATGGTATTGGCACCACCCATCGGCTGGAATCCAACCTCCACGTGAGACAGGAACAACCAGAGTGGAACAGTGGTGGAATTGAAGGCTGGGATGACATCATAAACACCCGGGCACAATAACTCTTACCCTCTGTAGTACGGCATGTTTCAACAGGGCCATCATAAGATCCCGATAAAGCCACAAAAGCAGAATGTTTGCGTGGAGTGAGAAATGGTTACTAAGAAAAGATTTTAAGCCCGCAAGCTTCACTTGTTCTAAGTCAACTTAAAATCACTAATTTTGGAGGTCAGGTGGCTGAGCACTACATTATTAGTTTCCCACTAGCTTTGCTGTAAGTAACAGCTCTGAGTGCGGGCCCTGATAAAAGGTGGCTGGGTTACTTCCCAGAGACCTGAAGCGCACTTTTTCTGAGAACAGACTCTTCACACAGGCTTGCAGATGGTAGGTAGGAGACTAAAATGGGACGAACGGCCTAGAATCTTTCTCCGTACTGATCGTCCTGTTTGCTAATTAACCCTTGAGTTAGAGTCTACTCAGCTCTACACAGAGACTTGATCATTTAAAAAGGTTTTGTCCAGGACTACACTGCGGGTTTAATATGGCCTACTGCCCACTGGAGCTGGTGCTTCTTCCACCCTACCCCTGGACTTCTTCAGCAGCTCAAGCACTGAAAACCCTTCAGCCCTAAACTAAGACCAGACATTTATGCAGGATCGTGCCACCACCTGTGAGAAGAGCGCAGCAGTTCCCGAGTGATGCAGACCACCTGCCAGCCCACCAAGCACAGGCTGGGATGTCTACATGGGTTGACGGTGCCAAACACAAGAAGCTTTGACTTGACTGCCAGGTGGCCCACATCTGTCACAAAAAGAAATAGCTTTTGGAACCAAGCCCCTGCCTAATGAAAATGATCAAACTAGCTCACCCCCCAGAAATCAATTTTAAAAAAAAAAAAAACACCTGTTCTATTTGTTCTGGGAGCTGCAGTGTGGTCACTCTCTGGACTAGTTGCTGCCTCCCTCCAGCCAAAGCCCCTCTTTGGCTGAAGCCCCTTTGCCCCCATAAAGCTTTGCCCATGCAGCAGAAGTGTGTGTGTGTGTTGGCAATATTTGCCCCAGTCTCATTTCTACCATTTCTTGGCCAAAAGATCTCTTCTGGGATCATGTGGAGGCCAGGATTCTGTCATCCACACAAACTTTGAGGTACATACTGTGTAAGGATCCTCTGGGTCATCCTGGACTCCTAACCATGTGGAATATTCCTTGTCTCTTAAGCTCTCTGTTATGGCCCTGCCATTTACACACTCGGCCAAACCCTCTGGAATCCATCTTCGTTACCAGTTGTGCCACCTCTGGGAGATAATCCATTCTGTCAATTCATTACCTACCGCATGAAATAGTATTTCCGCTGACTTGTCCTGAACTTGCCTCGCTGTTCTCAGACAGTGCTATATTTCGGGATCTGATGAACAAGTCTATGCGCATCTTATCCACACCATTTATATTCTCATCATCCCCTGCTAACAGCCTTCGCCTCGCCAGCAGCCCTTCTGACTTCTCATCATCCTGGTTGCTGTTCGAGGACTTTCTCTTTCCCTGCTTTAGCCCTTATACCATGCTGCAGGCAAGAATACTTCACAGTTTTAGATCAGAGTAAGACTATGTCCTCAATGGAATATTTTCCACACCTGATAAAGGTACTCATTTTTGTACAGGGTTGTCCTGGATGTGGCCCCTAGTATTAGACTCAGACTTTGTAAACTGATGGGAACTGTCTCCCACCAGGAGATTGCACAGATGGACCCATGCTGGCCAAAGCCACCATCCGCCTGTTTAAAGCAGGGCATCACCTTAGCCTTTGAAGCAGCTCAAATTCAATACCTAATACCCCACTGATCTTCACATCTGAGAGGGCGGCAACACCATTTGTCCAAAACACATTGATGTGAAACCAGAGGTCACCAGCTGTTAAAGTTAGTGGAGGGTAGTCACCCAAAAAGTGCACTTGAATTTCCAGTCTCAGCTCACAAACCTACTATTTTGGAATTTTCTTTTGTTAATTAGTTGTGAATGCTCTGTTTCACTCCATTTAGAACCCACTAACCTCTTGACCATCTTCAGATATCCTTACTGAAAACCAGAAAAACAATGAGGATTAAACACGATGTAACAGCACTGTGGTTATCTAGGGCCATGCAGGAGTTTATAGGAGTTGGGATTTCACTGCCAACAGAGTAAAAATAGTAGGTGGGTGCTCGAACCAGCTTTTCCATAAGGGATGCATCATCGTCCCAGAATGAGAACATCCTGGACCGACGCCCACTCCTTTCCTTCTACCATAGTGCATCTTCCAGGTAAAGTAACTACCTCAACAAACTGCAGCCTTGGCAATCCAGCACAAGCAAATCCACCATCTTGCCCACTTGTGCATCCCTATTTGTTGGCCACAGAAGCTAGACTTTCAGCATTAGATTTCTCTTCATGAACTGAGGTAGCACAGAGGTTCCATCTTGTGGATAAGCCTCTGGTTTTCCTTCTAACTGACAGCCCCACGCTCAAGTTAACTGCTTCAGTTTCTCCCTCTTTTCTCTTAAAAGCAGCTTGTAATATTGTTCAGGAAAGTGTTTTCTATAGCTTCACTCAGTAAGCATCCTTCCAGGCCTGCACATCACCCTGCTGTGGTGTGAAATTCCCTCACGTGAGCTATTTTCTCCTCTTGTGGATGACAGGTTGATTATGAGATGGACTGGGAGGTTGGAAACACTTAATTCAAAGCTGGGCTCCACCATTTAATAGCTATGGCCCCGAGCAAGCTACTTTCCTCTGAACCTCAGGAGGAGGAGGACAACATTACATCTCACACATGTGTAAGACTCAACTGTGAATTCAGGCTCGTGGAGTTCTAGAGGAACCAACTCTATATAAACAAATGATTGTAGGGGTTGGGGATTTAGTTCCAGTGCTAGCCTAACAAGCACAAGGCCCTAAGTTTGATCCCCAGCATCCACAAATAAATAAACAAACAAATAAACAAACGATTGTAGGCCAAGGCGACACTGCAGACTGAGTTTTACCCACCCAGTCACACACCTACTGAAGAAACCCTCTTGGTCTGGCACTCCCAAGCCATTGCTTGAACCCAGATCTAGGTTCTAAGACTACCTGACTACTGTCTACCCTATTTCTGAGAGTCCGCTTCCCCTTTCTTCTAATTCAAATCTAGATTGAGTTCTTTCAGCCTAGATTTCTGGGAAGATTTCATCTAATCTCCCTTAGAAAGAAACCGTTGTTTTTTGTTGTTGTTGTTGGTGATGGTGGTGGTGGTGGTTTTTGTTTTGTTTTGTTTTGTTTTCTCCTTCTCTCTTTCCCTACTTTTGTCACTTCCGGCTAGAGAGTTTTCTCTTTAACCTTTCAACTCAGAATCATTTGGCTTTTCCCTCATAAACAGGAAGGGATTTCTTGCTGCTGGTTTGTAACAGTTGGTTGCACCAGTCATTTTAATGTCCACACGCCGGCGCCAAAGGACATCACTGCCCAGGCAGTCAGGGGAGACTGAGTCCCAGCTCAGCATCCAGTACTTGTTCACCCACTACCTGGGCACCTGGCATCTGCAGCCAAGAGAGCAGACTCTCACATCCATGTCTGGAAAGGACCTCCCAAGACGACTCCGAGGAGGCCCCAGATGCCCCTGGCCAAGTCCTGGTATCACCACCTTCCCCCCCACCGCAGGCTGGGGGTCGCCCCGAGACCCTGCCCTGGACCGTCAGACCTGTGTCGGGAGTCCTGCATCAGCAAGGGCACTGGCCTTGTCACCGGCCAGCGTTCCAGGTGCTGGGAATTAGCCCCAAGAGATCTGAATAAAAGTAAATGAAAGAGCAACTAGGTATGAGAGGGAAGAGCCCCGAGAACTGTCTGAACTTAGCCTTCCTTCCCCTCCATCTCAGCCTGACAGTTTTCCTCAACGCCTTCAGTGAGAGGCGACAACTTTCCTCGGTGTTGCCCGCGGGGCGCGCGGGGCCGTCTCGCCGGTGTCCAGACCGGGCCCGAGCCCTCGTCCGCCCTGCGCCTGGCCTCCCTCCGGGTTTCCCGTGAGCCGGGTCGCCCCGAGTGGCCGGCGCGTCCTGAAGGAGGCGCGCTGCCGGCCGGGCTCGGGGGCAGGAGCGCGTCACGGCGGGCGGGGTGGGGACTGGCGGGAAGACCGCAGCGAGGGCGCGCCCGGGGCGTGTGCGCCGAGTGCGGGCCGCCGGGGATCGCCGGCGCGGGGCGGAGAGCTCGGGCCGAGCCGGCGAGGGACGGACGGCGAGGAGGACCCGGGCGGCGCGGGAGCCGCAGGTACGCGCCGCCCGCCCCACCTGGCCGCGCTCACCCGGGCGGAGCCCCGGGCCGCCGCGCCGGCGGGAGGCCCTGCCGGGACCCGAGGTGAGTTTCCACGCTAAGTTTTCTCAGAATACCTTTTAAGCGGCCCCCTGGTAGGAAGGGGACTTCCCGCTCACTTCTTTCTGTTTTAGAAGGGCAGACCCGCCGTAGAGAGGGGCAGATGGCAGGCTCACTTCGGAGGTCGGGACTTGGTTCTGCGCTGCGTCCCTCCCTTGCGGGGGCTCTCAGCCGGCTCGTCGGCTCCTGGGCGGGCGCACATGGGCTCCTCGGGAGTGTGGGTGGAGTTCTTGCTCCACTTGACGGGGCTGCCTGCAGGAGGGCTTGAGAGAGGCAGACGGTTCTGTCCGGAGAAAGCCAAGGCCTGTGACCTTCCCAAAAACGTCCGGCTGGGCTGTTTCCTTAATCTTTCCAGGTGATGCCCGAGATTCCAGGAGGCTAAGAAAGTAACGAAACTGTGGCTTGGAGCCAGGGGTGGAGTGCGGCCTGTCTGCTCTTCGGAACCTTCCGGGGATTTGCTGGGACGCAGACTGCCTCCAAACCTTGCTGACCCTCTCCCACGTGTGAAGGTAGACAGGGGGACACAACAGGACCTGTTTCCCTAGACTTTTCACCAGCCGTGTGGAATTCTTTGTATAATGATAGAGTTAAGGATAGACGTTAGCTGGGGTGAGCACCAGCCCTGCCTAACTGGAAGGGAAACTGAAGCAGAGGCCCGAACCTGGCCTGATTTTACAGACAACACCAGCAGTCAGGTGTTCGATGGATTCTATGAGGAGCAGGATGAATGGTGCACTTGCCCATCTCAGAAGCTCCTGCCCTCCAAGGCAGCTATGCTTCATTCAGGTACAGTTCTTGAGAACCCGAGGTTAACTTTAAGGACCCCCTCCTTCAGCACTCCTGCTGGTTAATGGGGGAACCTTGAGCTGCAAAGAGCAGGACTTAAAAATAGCAGTGATGCATCTTGTGTCTAACCCTTTTACAAATGGTCTGCAAGCTCTACCTGAAGGGTTCCACAAGGGTCTTACAGGCCTTTAAGCTAATTGAGTTCCATCCACCACTTAGTCAGACGTGCCTGTCCTTTGCCTCGTGCTAAGCTGGGGAGGCAGCTACACAGGAAAATCTGACCAAGTACTTGCTTTTGTGGGAAATTCCACCTCCCCATCTCCACCCCAGATAGTTCTAGGAAAGAGACAAATTGCAAAACAAATGTTTCTCTGGCCTTCATACATTGTCAGTGTTCAGCCCATAGTATGAAAAGATGACTTCTGTCCTTTTCCCTCCAGATGAAACCCAAGAGGACAAGGGACACTCAACAGCTACATTATTGATTTTATCAAAGAGGGAGGTACATCCACCCCATCCATTCAGTCACCATTTCTGTACCTCCCATGTGTTGGGCAGTGTGCTGGGGCCTCAGAGTCCGGAGATACTGAGAGAGTTTCTGCATGTAAAGAGGCCCAACCTGGCAAATAGACAGCTACAGAAACAAACTACTGTTTGGAATATCAGTGAAACCTTACAAAGAAGGGAGCAGGAACTCCTGCCCCGGGAGTCACCTGGGAGGCCAGCACCCCAAAGTGAGGCATAAGCAGGGGTCTTAACAATGACTAGGAGTTCCCAGGGAGAGGGTATTTTGGCCAAAGGAAAAATGGCAGGTTGGAGGAACAGTATTTAATGGCAATTATGCTACTATACCATCAAGGGTGCACTCTCTCCTCCAGCAGTGGGAAGCCATTTTCTGTTTACAGCATCTCTGTATATAATCCAGGACAGCCTTGAACTTGCTGTGTATCCCAGACTGGCCTCAAACTCACACTCTTCCTGCCTCAGCCTCCTGAGTGCTAGAATTACAGGGCTGTGTCACCTCATTGAGTCATTTTTGTTTTTTTAAGTGAGGGAGAGGGGTACAGTCAGGTTTGTGTTTAGACAAAGAATTAATGACCAGATCGAGGCTGGCACAGAGCCTGAGAAGTAGGTAATAGAGACCTTCCTGGAGTCAGTAGAAATACAAACTGACAAAAAGGAGTGGATGTTAGTGGTGTTTAGGAAGTAGAACCAAAAGTGTCTAGTGGCCAAGGGAAATGTGGTAAGGGAGAAATGAGTGGGACAGAGGGTGGCCGTAAGGTGCCATTCATGGAAATCATATAAGCCAGAGGAGGCTGTCTGGGGAGCAGACTGTGGGAACAGGCAGCAATTAGCACCTTAGTCATAGTTAAATTGGATGAGCCCCCAGAGGTGTCCGTGGGGAGGTACTAGGTAGGCAGAGGTCAAGCCTGCTCCAGTTGAACTGTCCCAGGAACTGTACAGAAAAGCAGTTTTGAAGACAGCTAAAGAGACCCTTGATGGTGCAATGGAGAGGCCATATGGACGCCGAAGCACCTTGCCTCTCTCTGAGTAGTGGTGCCCTGTGGGCATTACTTTCATATCACATGGAGGGATAACTCTCTCCAGTTTCAGGGCTTCCCTGAGTTACCTGGCAGGGTAATTCCTAAAATGGAGAGAATTCTGGGTTATGGCATCCAGTTAGTACAGATGTGTTCAACTAAATGAGTGAATCTCCAGGAATCAACTACTCAACATGAAAAGTGAATATTTAGCTCTGTTGTAAGATCTGCCAAGACCTCTCCAGAACTCATACCCAAATCTCTATAGTTACCATCTCTGGGGGAGAGTCCTGCCTTTGTTAGAACGAGGAAGATGGCCTGCTCAGACTAATTCCAGAACCTTAAGGGAGTTCTTTTGGTCTGGCTGCCAACATCCTGATTAGGATCTTTTGCAACTTGAGCAAAAGAAAAATACCTTGAATTTGGAGCTAGACAGATGTGGATTCAATTCCTGGCTTACCATTTCTTAGCTGCCCTTGAACAAGTCTTTGAATCTATCAGCTTCATTTCCCTTGTATTTAAAATAAGGATAATTATTACTCACCAGGGCAATGGTTAGAATCAGAACCCAATTGAAAAAGAAAGCACACTTCATGTGCTATACAAATTGTGAGGCTCTATAAAAATGTAAGAGGTTTTATTACTATTATTACTAATCTTACCTCTTGAAGCTACCGAATCAGATGGGCTGTATGGGGGTAGGACCTGGACAGCATCAGAGGCCCAGACTTGCAGCTTTTCAATTGCTTGAAATATTTTAAGGCAATAATAATAACAGTTTCCTTCTGTCATATCAGTGATATGCATCTATTTTGGCCTTATCCTTTTCTACTCTCAGCTAAAGTGTAGAGCCCAAAAAAGGCACCGCTCCGCTCATACATATGTATGCTGGTTGTTCATTGCACAGAGACTCCTGGGAGCTCATGGAGCTGGAAGCACCAGAATTCCACCTACTGGGCCATGGCCCCACCCCATTTGCAGCTGAGTCTACCTGCAGGGGACCCTTTTTTCTAAATCCTTATCAAGGTGCTGGTTAAACCCACACGGGTCCTGAATCTGAACATCAGTTGACTACTTAAATGTGTGGTTTTCCCTCATTCCAACAGGGGAAGTCTCATATATTCCAACCCAACAGAGCTCTAAATTTATGCCAAACATCAAAATTTTCAAGTGAACAAAATTCTAGTAGAGGTTGGTTGTTGATAAAGAAGAGGAAGTAACCACAGATTCAGAGACTCAAATGGAAAAACGTTTTAGAGAAGAGCTCACTCCAGCCCTCACTTTGCAGATGAGCAAACAAAGGCTCAAGGAGGGGAAGTGTGTACCCAGTTACACAGCTGGTTCGTGGAGTGACCAGACTCCAAGCCCCATCTCTTCCTGCTCAGGAATACCCAGCACTGTCTGGAGTCCCTACTTCTTGGATCTTCTGTACCCCACCACAGGGACACATGCAGACACTCAAATGCTGGCAGAGTGGTAAAATAGAAGGACTGCCCTTGATGGTTGAACCTTTCCTGAGCAGCCTCTAGGGCAAACTTGGAGCAGATCCTGCAGAAGTTTGAGTAGATCTCATCCAATAAGACAGTCTCCATACCACGCCCATTACTTCTGTTACGTCAGCTTCAATCCTTAAACTTTTCTCAGGAGTTATCAGAGTCCCCTCAAGAAGGGACCCCACACTGAGTGCCTTAATTAGCAAAAACCCTTTCAGGGTTTTGTCAGACTTGTCTTGTGGCCTATTTAGCCTCCGAGACTAGAAGGTGTTAGAGACAAGTGCTTGAGTCAGCATTACATATCAAATACCAATACATAACTTACCAAGGGCTGAGAAAGACTCCAGGTGAACAACTGGCACTATGGGACACTTTCAATAAGGGAGAGATAAGGACAGGAGCAAACTAGACTGTTTTACCTCTCCAAGCAGCAAAGGGAGAATCTATAGCAAATTCTTTGAAGGGCAGTCCCTAGGGCTGCAGGACAGCTCGGGTGTCCCCCTCCATCAAGCTGAGCCATCTGGACAGAGCATCAGCTGGGGACCTGGGTAGACATTTAGTGGAGGCTGAGAGAGAGGAGCTGTGTTCTAAAATGACCCTCACACAAACAAGATTCCCTGGTCAGGGGCAACTCCCAAGGGACCGTGGCAGTGTTCAGAGCCAGTCCCCGCCTCTGGGAAGAGACTGGCTCCAAGGATTGTAAGCAAGTTGCTCCATGGAGTTTGTCTCTAAGAAATGAAAGAAAACATACCCATCACTACATTTCTTGGCCAAAACTGAAAAGAAGATTGTGTTTCTAAGCTACAGCAGACTTGCCTTTGCGCTTAACTGTCTCTAGGGTTAGTCCCCTGTCCTCATGGGATAGATTTTTCAGTTGAAAGTTTTTCTTCCCAAATAGGACCCTCATTTCAAGAGGAATAGGTTTTAGGAAAGCCTATCAGCAATTTCACTTAGTTTTCTGGGCAAGTCATAAAAGAAGGAAAAATATATCAAGAATAGCCATAGAATAATTGCATGTCCTAGAACTTTTAGTCTTTAGACTGTCCTGAGAAAGAAAGAGTTAGGGGTTTTGGTTTAGGGAAAGATGTGGTATGTCCATCTGTGGCCCTTGGTTAGATGTGCCTGGCTTGCCTGGGCTGCATCAGGTGAAAAGGAATTGTCTTAGGCTACATATAAGATAGATAATATGGTTAATGTAGATCAGTAACATAACTTCGTTTTTAAAAACTGTTTATTATCCACATGTGTGTCCAACCTACAGGCCAAAGAGAGAAACTGTGAGGGAAGATCCATTAGCTTTAGCATCACGGGAGCAGAATGACACAGTAGACCTGCTGCATATTAACATAAATGGCATGTGACAGTAGCTACTGTAAATAAGAGAAGATATTGCTGCTCTCTGAGTCTGGAGCCCACTTATTCTCTCCCTGACCCAAGTAAGATACTGAGTCTGCGTCTTTCTGCTTGTGGTTTCTATCTTAGAATCTTAGGCAGCTCTACCACAGGAACCAAGTACAGGCTTTCAAAGCCCCTCTGCATGTGGTCAACAGCCGCCCAAAGCCCTGGCCATAGCTTGCAAGCGCCAAACAGTCACTCATATACACTGACCGGAAACCACGCACAAATGAACACCAGGGTCAAAGTGACCTTCCCAATGATGAGTTAGGGGCCTGGAGTAAACAGATGTCCGTCCCATCTTTTGTGGCTCCCTGATACTTTCAGTGTGAATGCTAGGCTCTCAATAACCACATATTCAGTGGTGATTCTAAGAATCTGAAACATACTAAGATGACAGCCACATCTGGTCCCCAGCCACTAGGTTGCCTTATGAACACACCAGAACATATATTGGTCATTCAGCATTATGCTGGGAGAAATTTCCAAGTCAACAGAAAATGCCACTGTTTAGGCCAGCCGTGTAGACTTACCCAGGCCATCAAGCCCCCTTCTTGTAAATGACAATGGTTTCCACATACCCACTCTGTCTTCCACTCCTGACATGAAACATAGCCTCCTGCCCGAGGCCCACAGTCTGCTGCATAGCACTTGCCAGCACAGACAGCACAGCAGGGCCTAGTTTAAAGCCTCCAGGCTCATTATACAGTGACCTACACCATCCCATAATAAAACCTCCACTGGGAAGGGCAGCATATTTGCCTGCCATACCATCTAGATGTAGCCGGCTCTGAGCTATTCTAGTTTCCAAATTAGAAACTGGGACCCTGCCCTGTAGGATGCTTGGACCAAAGCTTTTGCTGGGTAGGAATAAACGCAATGCTGTGCCAGGTGCCAGGGATGCTTGCTGTTTTCCAGTGACTCTGTTCTCCCAGGTTTGCATGAGAATGTTATTGTCCTCTCTGAAGACAGAGCTGGCTTTGACCATTGCAGTGGCTGGATGGCACAGCTCTCCGAAGCTGACCATGGAAAGAATACCTCACTTCCAGCCAGAGGCCCTGCATCCTCCCACACTGTCTGGGACCAGGGAGGTGGCATAGTCACAGGGCATGTGCCACACAAAGAAGAAGGTCAGATGCTCTTGTCTGACATTTTCCAGGAATAAGATTTTGGTGATTTGAAAAAATATTATTTCTGCAAGGTGGGGCCTCAGAGCGAGGGAAAAATACCTAACCACTGGGTGTATGGTCATTTAACATTTGCTATTACAGTGAATTAATAAATAGATACCAAAGAGATCTTTAACATCATTTTACAGTTCTAAATGATTAATATTCTTTTCCTTGTAAAATCTATCAGTTTTCAAGAGATTTTGCATTATCTTCTCCTGTATATTTTATTAAAATGAAATTCATGTTATATAAAATTAACCGTTTTTAAAGGGAACACTTCAGTAGCATTTAGTATGTTCACAGTGTTGTGCAATCACTGCCTTTATGTAGTGCTAAAATATTTTTATTACCCCAAAATAAAACCCATTCGGCAGTTTTTCCTCATTGCTTCCTTTTCCTGGGCCCGGCAACCACCTGTCTGTATTCTCTTTCCCTGGAGTTACCTATACTATGTATTTCTATCCATGGAGTCAGACACTATATGTGACCTTCAGTGAGTGACTTTTTCACTTAGCATAGTATTTCTAAGGTTCATCTATGCTGTAGTATGGTTCAGTACTTTATTCTTTTTATGGCTGATAACAGTCTATTCCATATACACACCACAATTTGCTTACTCATTCATTTGTGGGTGGACATCCGAGTGGTTTCCATCTTTTAGCTAGTGTGAAGAACACTGCTGCAAATATGTGCCCACAGAGATCCGAGTGCCTATTTTAAATTATTTGGAGCACACACCTAGGAGTGGAATTGCTGAACCACATGATAGTTCTACATTTACCTGTTTCACGAACTTCCAATCTGCCTTCCTTTCCCCCACATCTTTACCAACACACTTATCCCTTCAGTTTCCCTTCTTGAAGATTCCTATGCCTGGCCAATTATTTGATGCCTTTGATCTTGGGCTTAATAAGTGTCCTAGAGAATCAGAGTTGTTGGGATGCTCGAGATGGAACATATTTTCGGTAAACTAAAAATCCTTCTTGGTGTAACTGAGTAGGAAACAAAAGCAATGTTTATGAAGTCCTCTATGTGTGCTGGGCATTACATCGTATGGAGCCTTTTGCCTACTTCCTTTGTTTAACCCTCAAGACAACTCCATGAAAGACATACTGCTGCTGCAGCAGCTTTACAGATGAGGAAACTGAGATCCACCAAGGGCTGGGTTCTTTCCTCCTGGCTCCTACCAAGGGACTGTCCTACAAAGAAGCTGCCGCTGATGATGAGTAAGAAGCTGTTCTGTTTCTCAGGAGTTTACAGTCTATTTTGGAAGACAAGTGAGACAATTATAACACAGTGTCATATATGCTATAGTAGGTGTCATGACGGGGACCC
>PVJO010026370.1:0-20792 GCA_004026905.1 Hystrix cristata
CACACACACACACACACACACACACACACACACTTCCAAATTCCCTGATTCTACTTGCATGAGGTGTCTAAGGTAATCCAATTCATAAAGACAGAAAGTAGACTGGTGGGTGCCAGGAGCTAAATGGGTGGTGAAATGGAGAGTTGCTGACCAATGGTCCTCAAGTTTCAGTTTTACTAGATGATAAAAGCTTGGACACTGATTGCACAAAACAGAAATACAGTTAACACTAATGAACTGTACACTTAAAATGATTAAGATGGTAAATTTTATACTATAGATCTATCATAAATTAAAAAAATAGCTATGTAAATTCTTTAAGTCTGTCATTAATTATTTGGAAAAGAAAATAAGAATTTAGGGGTTTTATTTGTGTCTTTATTTTTAAATTTTCCATTTGGTTAAATGCATTTGCAAATCTGGATTTCCATATTTCAGTCATTTAAACTATTGAAGGATTTGCCGATGAAGAGCAAGCATTCATGTTATATGTTTCTCATAGGAGATTTGTTGGCAGTAGAATTAGAGTCAGGTTTGGCTGCTGGCAAATCATCTGACAGAGTAAAAGGGATCAAGAGGAAACAAACCTAGATATTTCAAGATTAAAGGCTAATAAGTGGAGACAAAGATCTCATGGGTTTAATATTTTAAAAATTTAGGGCAGACTCATAGTAATCATTTCATCCTTGGTTTTGCATGCATGATTTCCACCTTTCTCTAAATAGTCGGCTCACTTACCCACCATTATTTTTATCTGCCCAAAATACAAGTACAGAAATGTTTTATTACGAACTATGCAACTCCTTTTTGAAAGTAAGCATACAATTGCTTTCATAGGCCCTTG
This sequence comes from Hystrix cristata, assembly GCA_004026905.1. Classification (NCBI taxonomy): domain Eukaryota; kingdom Metazoa; phylum Chordata; class Mammalia; order Rodentia; family Hystricidae; genus Hystrix; species Hystrix cristata. The sequence goes on from PVJO010026370.1 coordinate 845, forward strand.
TTAGTGTTAGTACAAAGCAAGTACTTTGTTTTTGCCCTTAATCAGTGAAGAAACATAAAAACTAATGTTTAGACTAAGAAGTAGGGCAGGTAAATTGGTGTGGGAAGATTTTATAAATATATGGTGTTTTTAAACATTCTACTTGTTTACCCTCCAAAGAATTTTGTAAATCAATGTACTCCTTTGCTTGTTGTAATTGACTTCTAAAATACTTTCTGATAATTTTAATTTTTTTTTAATTTTTTATTTTTACCAAGAACATGTATTGGTACATTGTATACATAATGATCATAATCAACATGGTTATTTTGTACCTGTACATGATACATCTTGGTTTTCCCCCCTCTTCCCCCTTCCCCTCCCCTCCCTTCCATTCACCCACCCCTCCGTATTGGCAACAAGTGTAGCTACACTTTACCATTTTTTCCCCTTTCATCTTACTTTTCTGATAATTTTAAATGGTTTTAATGGATATACTTTCTAATAGGTCGTAAATATTAACTTTAAAAAAAACTTGCTTTATCTCTCTTAAAAAATATTTCCAAAAAAGTCTGAGAGGAAAATAGATGAAAAGGAGACAGAGAGAGAGAGAGAGAGAGAGAGAGAGAGGAAAAGAGAGAGAACACTAAGCTTCTGTAGATTTATTACCCTGATCCTGGGCTCCCTCACACCAAGAACCAAGACTCAAGATTGCTTTGAAACCTTCCTGTTAGCAATCTTTCTGTTAATTTGGTCTTTTTCAAATTATCTGGTAACTTAGGTTGCATAGTTATTTAACAATGTTCTGATTTTCTTTGGTTTCTGAATTATATAATAGTTAATCAAAGAAAGTAATCAGAGAAAACTAATAACTTTTTCTACACATTTTGATAAGTGTATTCACAAATGAAAGATCTATATCTGAAAAATAGTCTGGTAAAAGTAAAGCTGCAATTAGAAAACTGAATGCCACAGAAATGAACTCCTTTGGTCTCTCCAGGGGTTTTTCAAGGTGATGTATTTTCAGTGGAATGAATCATACATGTTTTTATGGTCGCCAATCAAAATGAAGGTTGCTGTAGGTAAAAGAAATGTTGCTTTGCATTCTGTCTGCCTGATGTGTGAGAATGCCCCTGAATTCAGATTAGAGAAATGTTTATTGCTACTGCCTATGACACTGATAGATTACTTTGTTTTGCAGGTATACTCAGGTCACCTTTCATGCTACTGGGAACTTTCTTTTCAACTCAAGAGATAAGAGAACACAATGATTTAATCAATATTATATGGAGGCTATTACTATCTTTTGTATTGTCCCTTCAATCTCAGTACAATCTATGGGAAAGGTAAGAAAAACTGTACATGCATTTAAATGTGATATGAGTTTTCGTTTTTTTTTTTTAATTTATAGGACAATTTATTTAAAAGTGATGAAAAAGGGGGAAAAGGAGATGATAGATAGCTACTCGACGAGTAGGGAGCATTCGAAAGCGAAATACTCATGGGCCTTTCCTTGTAGCCCCTTTTTATTGAGGTTTTCTCCTTGGGTCAGTCCTTGGAATCTGGTTGGCTCCTGGGCTTATAAATTACCTCTGCCTCGATTTCTCGTAGTTATGTGACTTTTCTTTGAAATTACAGGTGGGTGGCTTAGGGCCAGGTAATGCAGAGATGTAAGAATCAAAAGGGGGAGTTTGTGTTCTTTATGTTAATCAGATTACCTGGGGACCTTCCTGGAACCAGTTTCTTTGCCTTTATCTCTCTGACTGGTGGAATCTGGCTGCCTTTATGTTTCTAGCTATTTGATTATAGCTGTCTGGCTTTCTGAGTCTAATGAGGGCTTTACCTTATGTTTTCCCTACCTATGGTCCCCTGCCCCTACATTCCCCACTCTGAGAAAAATATCCAACTTCTGTTGGGTAACTGGGCGAAGACCAATCTGGCTTCTGCGAGCTGAATGGGGTCGGAGTTGGGGCACAGTGGATAGGAATCTTTAGCAGGGAGTTTTTTTTTCCAATGGGCCTCCGCAGAAGGTGTCTGGCAGCTTTATGGCAGGTTTCATCTGTATGACCACTTGAGGTTTGGCAGCCTCTAGGCAAAGAAAACAAAAAGTCTTACCAAAAAAGTAAAGACATGTATGAGCAACAGGATGGAAAGGTAGTGTGGATGTGAAATGAGTTTTCCAAGCAGAGTTTTTCAAATGAGTTTTTCAAGCACAAGGTTGTACCAAAAAAGTGCAGAGAAAAACCCTACGATAGTATGGTGACCCAAAAGCATATAGTAGCTTCATATCTGGCATAATTAAGATTTTGAAGACAATTCCCTAGAAAATGAAGCGTATATACATAGATATTTCGTACCTCCATCATGGGGCCCTACAGGGAATACTGATGGAAGCCACTTCTAAAATAATTTTCCTCCTTTTTCGTATTAATCTTGCCGTGTATTATGCCCAGTGCATTGTATTTGTTTTATTTTGTATCTATTCTTCTCCAGTATTCCACAGACCAGGTCTTCTCTCTCTCCCCCAAACCCCCATAGAAGGAGAAACTAAGACTCAATGATTATCAGTAATGTATCTAAGGAGTAGAGCTAAGGTATATAAGCTGCAATTATAAGGCTGAAAAAAATGGAACTTTTTCTTCATGAGAGTTCTAGAGAGTTTGGCTTTAGATTGATAGGACCTTTGTGTGATTATTTTACCTGATGGAATCCTGATGAAAAGATGAGAGATGCTTTCTTTTTCATGTATTAAGTCCCCTTTCCTCTGAGAGATGTTAAAAGTCTAGTCCTTGCTAAAAATAAAAATCTCTTGTATTTATTTAAATGTTTTTCCAGCTTTTATAACACTGTCTTATATATAATCTCTGCTGGGATACTTTCTCGGTTTCTTACCTTTAGCACCCTAAAAATGGGAATAAATTTTCTGTTTTGTAAGCCCAACAAAGGAAATTAAAATATTGAGATGAAATATTTAGAAATAATCCTCTTCCACAGCACCTTAGCTGGCTGCTCAGAGCTAACATCACCAGTCAAGGGATCGGCCCACGTCATGTGCCTTCTAGCATGACGCACTGAGCAGAACACACAAACTTGAGGAATATTCCTGCCAAAGGGGCATCATCTGAATCTAATGGTAAGACCAGAATCCCCGATTGACCGACATTCTACAAAATAACTAGTTTGTGTTCTTCAATGATGTCAATGTGATGAAACACAGAAGGACTGAGGAACTGTCTGAGATGGATGGAAACCAAAGAGACATGACAACTGAATGCAGTGCATGATCCAAGATTGTCCCTTGTTATAGAACACATAGTGGAATAATTGGCCAGATCTCACTGAAGTCAGCTTCCAAAACTCCAAAAGTCTGTGCATGGGTTTCACTTAAGCCACCACTTTACCCAGTGACATTAACTAAATGAATAGTATTTGTAAAATTCAAATGCATGAGCCAGGCAAACTGATTCTGCCTTCTATTACTCAATAACCTTAAGATATATTAATATTGTATCTAAGCTCCTGTAAACAATACTTTTTAAATCTGTAAAGCAAAAATTAACTCATTCCTCATATACAGAAAATGTTTCCTCCAGTTATACTAATTTAAATTTCAGGATTAATTCTTCCCACTGGATTCAGATTCTTTGATTTAAATACAAGCAATTGCTGTATCTTTTGCCTTTTAGAATCTAGCCTTATTCTCAGCACAGAGCTACTTCATGTTGACATGTTTCCTATTTTCACTTATAGAGGTCAAGTGTCCTGGATATTAAATCCATTATTTCTAGAGAAGGCCTTTCTAAGTGTTTCTGGATTTAGTGATAATGCCTTAATAGCTCAGTATAAACAGGCAACCTGATGAATGGAATCTTAGCATTTTTGGGTACAGAGAATTTCAAGGCTTATGAAGACTCAGCATAGGGAGGTTTGGGGGACTTGTGGAAGACAGAATTCTGGACAGCTTTTTTTAAAAATAGAATTGTCAGTTGACATTTCTTTGTTAATTTTGCAATTTAAATGTATCAGTCTGCTGCCTTCTGGCCTTCAAAGTTTCTGATAAAAATTTTGCTGATAATCTTATTGAGACTTCTTTCTATGTGATGAGTCACTTCTCTCTCATTGCTGTCAGCATCCTTTTTTTGTGTTTGTCTTTCGATGGTTTGATTATAACATGTTTTGGTGTGGCTGTCCTGGAGTTCATCAGACACTGGATTCATTGAGCTTCTTTGCTATTTATATTCATATTTTCCAACATTTAAAAAAAAGTTTTGGACCATTATTTCTTCAAATATTCTCTCTTCATTTTTTGTTCTCTCATCTCCCTTTGGGGCTCCCACAGTGCATATGTTGGTTTGTTTGTCGGTGCCTCACAAGTCCTGCAACCTTTGCTCACTTGTTTTTTTCTTCCTGTCCCTCAGACTCAATAAGTTCCATTGTTCCATGTTGACATTTGCTGATCCTTTCTTCTGCTTGCTGAAATCCACAACTCATTTAGTGATTTTTTTCATTTCAGCAATTGTACTTTTCAGCTCAAGAATTTCTTTTTGGTTTCTTTCTATTGACATTTCCATTTTATGTATACATTGTCTTCTTAGCGTTCTCCTCTTCTCCTTTAGTTCTTTGAGCATCTTTTAGATAGTGTTTTTCAAATACTAGTAGATCTACCATCAAGTTTTTTTTTTTTTAGAGAAGCTTCTACTAACTTATTTTTTTACTTTGAACGAACCTTACTTTCCTATTTATTTGTATATCTTGATACATTGCTGTTGTTTAAAGTTGGACATTTGAAACTAATAAAGTGGAAACTCTGGGAAATCTGATTCTCTCCCTTCTAGGGTTTTTTGATTTTTGTTCTGTGGTTTGGTCATTGAGCAGTGTCTGTGCACTGAAAGTCAGCCTGAGTGATAAATGTAAGGTTTTCTTGGGTCTTTTTCTGAGCCCCTGCCTTTCCCTAGATATGTGTGGTGACACTCTGGTTTTCTAAATTGTGGTTGCTATTAAAATCCTAGTTGATACTGTATGGTGCCAAAGAGGAAAAATGAAGGAAGGTAAAAGGGCATTTGCCCTTTAAATCCCCTAGAAGTCACTTCAGCTGGTATGGATTAAGGCTGGTTGGGCTGCAACAATGGGAAAAGGCACAACCAGAATGGCTGCCACCTCTTTGGCCCTCTATAGGCAGAAGCCACGATCAGCAATCTCTGCACACAGATCACCAGTAATTGAAAGACTGAATTCTTTGGCCCACCTGGAACCTATATGTAAGCTGTTTCAAGAATACTTGCATAACCGCCTCCCAAGTATCTGAAATGTGGGGGATGGCTGGAAATGAAACTGACTAAAATCAACCACCTAAGATGGAACTTGAAAACCTTAAATCCACTTCAGAAGTCCAAAATAGTTATGCAGATTCTGGGTAGGAGGACAGATTTCTGGTGCTTCCTACTCTTATCATCTTCCCAGAATCCTCTTAAATTTATGTTATTGCATACAAGTGAAAATTACGTTATAGTCACATACTCAGCTAAAGAACTTTATAAGAACTCGTTAAAATATAGAAGTACAATAAAATAATAAGCGTCCCACTCTTCCAATTACTTCTCATAGTGAAGCTTCAGAGAAACAAGGTTTACCTTAAAAGACACTTAGCTTCTGTTTGTTCCTGGAATAGAATTTAAATTAAATTTAGGAAGGAAATAAATGTGCTTCCTTTGGAAATGAATGGCATTGTTATGGTTTATATCTAGATGTCCGAGAGCCTCATCCACTTAGAGGTGGAGCTTTGGCAAGGTCCTTGGATTTAGAGGTGACTTGCTGCTAGGAGGTGTGACTTGGTAGAAATAGGCAGGTCACTTGGGACATGGCCAGGAGGGGTTTATCTCCTTACCCGCCTCCTCCCTTCATGCTGTGCTTCCTGACTGCCCTATGTGAGCAGCTTCCCCTCTGCCATGCCGCCCTGCCTTGGAGCTGCCCTGCCTTGGCGACTATGCACTGAAGCCCTACAAATTAGGAGCCTAAATAAACCCTTGTTCTTTTAACTTGTTAGTGTTGGGTATTGTGTCCCAATAAAGAGGAAGGTAACTAAGGCAGGCATCAAAACAAATCAGAAAGAACAAAAGTCAGTTCAACAATTTTGGTTGACAATTTAACTGTGGAGAGGACAGTCATGCGATTAATTTTACCTTCTATTAAAATTATACTTTTTGTTCTCAGTGGGATCTCAAAAATTTTCAAAGTTAAGCACTTATATATCTCATTAGTTAAAATTCCCTGAGTGCTACAAGATTGATAGTATGAAGGAGTTTCACATTCCACAAGAGTAAATCTTTAATTCGACTATGAAATTCATCAAGTATGAAATGAAGTTATCAGAAACCACTTTTGGGGTATTGACTTCCTTTCTAAAGCTGCCTTATGAGTTGCCATATGAAATGGATTTTTCCAGAGTCTCTAAGGAACTCAAACGAAACTAAAATTTTCTTCTCAGTTTACAACAGTGTCTAGACTTTTCGGCTGAGGCGCCACTTCAGCTACATGGAAGTGAAGTCCTGGTGGATCAGAGAAGGTTTAAAATGATCGTGAACACAGCTGCTGCCATACCCAAAATTCACACAGGCTGTATAAAGTGGCTTCCTACCTTATTTACTATTTTAGCCTCATCCTAAGCAAAAAAGAAATTTTGATGCACTCGTGATTTTTAACATACACAAAAGCACACACAGAATTATACATTTGACAAATGTGTAATGACAAATATTAACCATACAGAATAATTGCATTGTCCTAAACATCCTCCATGCTCTGGCTATTCATTCCTCTACCCTCCCTCACCCCCTGGTATTTGTCAAAATAAATATTCACTACCAAATCATCTTATGGGTACATTTTTGGAAACAGTGGGCTAAAATTATCTTAGCCATGGAAAGTAGCCATAGTCCGTCTAATGAGACAGCAGCTTGAATTTTGCTGAAGAAAATAATTCTTTCTTCTAAGGGTATCTTAGCTGGTGGAATGTGTGTCTAGGGATGATTACTGCTTGAAGAGAACCAGCCCTCACGAGAATGAGGTCAACATAACAACATGGGTGTGGTAGTAAAATTGGAGATATTTATGCTTGGCTGCATCTTCTAAGTACTTGGACTTAGTTATGCCAGAATCCAGCCTCATCCCTTTTCAGTTATATCAGCCTATACATTTCTGAAAAACTTGGAATGCCTTAACTATGTTAGAAGTCAGTCTGTAGAAATGGACAAGACAAGATGTACTGCAATGCAGGGCAAATGTCCTTATTCTGGCTGAAAAGGGAAGATTTTTGGTAAGTGACAGAAAAGTGACCAGCTAAAGTGTTACTTGTTGTTGTTTAATAGACTTTATTTTTTTAGAGCAGTTTTAGGTTCGCAGTAAAGTTGAACCAAAAGTACTTTTCTCGTAATATTCTCTGCTCTTGTACAACCTCCCACACTATCAATATGCCACACTAAAGTGTCATATTTATCATCACTGATGACCCTATATTGATGCACCATTATCACCTAAGTCCATAGTTCATATTAGAGCTCATTCTCTAAGCGTTATACATTTTGTGAGTTTTGACAAATGTACAATGACATTGAACATGCAAATCATAGCAACATGTGATGTTGAACATCTCTTCATATGCATAATTAACACCTACATATATTTCCTGAAAGGTTTCTGCTCGGGTTTTTTGTCCATTTTGTCAAATTATTTTCTTATTTTTAAATTTTAGGAGTTCTTTGTAAATTTTGAACAACTGTCTTTTTATCAGATATGTCTGCAGCAAATGTTTTCTGTTTTTAAATAAAATCAGATCATATCCTACTATTAAGGCTTGATTTGGAGGGACTGGTGGGGAATCAGGACATTAGGGCATGTTGGCAACTTGTGTCCTGTCTGAAAGGCAAGGCGCAAGAAAATTCAGCTTTTCTAAGAAAGATATGTTTTGACTGAGTCCAGAAATCTAATCAGGTTGAAAGGCAGTTGGGTATGGACGCTGTGGAATTAAAAACTTGTGCTCTCTGCACCAAATTAAAGATAGAGGAAGGAAATAAAAGAAAATATGACTGGATGTTAAGACTAAGATATGGAGAAGTTTCACTCTTCAGTTCCCAATTCATCCTTGACAAAGTCGACAGTTATCGCCCTTGTAAAAATCTTTCTGTGAATTGTAATATGGGGTGGGAAGAAAGATAGTTGATCTCCGGCTCAGGGGACATTTCTGCACTGCCAAGAGACCCACCACCACTTGGAATCCCGAAAACCTGGAGGGTAGAGGAAGCATTCTTGGTAAACGACAGAGTTCTTCAGATTTACCTCTTCACTCAAGAATCATAACTAATTAAAACTATGGAATTGAACAAATATAAATCAACAGAGACTAATAAACATTAAAGGAGATATTGCCAGAGAAACCCTCAGCCTATTATCTAAGAATCTTAACCTGCAAAAATTCAATCCCTGATATAATCCCTAGAAACCAGAAGTAGACTAATTTTTCTACTATAATACATCCTATAGAAAGAAAATTTTCACTGTGCCACAAACAAAGCCAAACAGTGATTAGAAGGCATGAGAGTCAAGCTGGTTGATTCAGAAATTCAGCATCTTGGCATCCGTGTCTGGCAGGTTCTATTGATGAAATGAATCTGTGACTTGTGTACCTTGTTTCTCCATTTTCTCCATTTTCAGAAGGAATTTTTGTTATGGGTATGCTATTTTCTTCTGTTATTATTATTATTATTAGTAGTAGTAGTGGTAGTATTTGTTCTGGGGTGGGAATTGAATCAAGAACTTTTATGCTAAGCTACACCCCAGCCCCTGTATTTTTTATTTCATAGGGCCTTGCTATGTCACTAAACCCAAGCTAGGCTCAAAGTTGAGGTCTTTCTCAGCCTTCCCAGAGTACTAGGATTACAGGTATGCACCACAAAGCCTGGCTCCTCCCTCCATTATTTTAGGGAGAGTAGGGAGAATGGACAAATATGTCTGTTAGTCCAGGATATTAAAACATATATATCTAGGGAAATGTGCTTCTCTCCAAGATCCTGACACATATACAGGAGCAGGGTACAACTTTAGCTTGCCTCTATTTCTAAAAGAAGAACTTCACATATTTTTACTTGTATGTGGATGGATAAATTTTATTAGTGGGTGAATCTAGAGAACTTTTTACATAAGGAAGAGTGTATATGGAAATTGGGCAGCTGAGAGTTGCAATTGATAGACATCAGTAGTTTAGATCTATCCAGTATTCATTCTCCATTTTGGCATTCATACTTTAATTTTTCTTTGGGGAGTCATCTTGCCTTCTATTTCATCCAGAAAATTTCAATAGGACTAATTTTACTCCCAGGTCCAGGAAGAGGCAAAAGAATAACATTATCAGTTAGAAATGGGCAGGTAGGAGTATTTCGCTTTTGAATGCTCCCTACTCGTCAAGTAGCTATCTATCATCTCCTTTTCCCCCCTTTTCACCACTTTTAAATAAATTGTCCTCTAAATAAATTGTCTTCTCTTAATTAAAAAAAAAAAAGAAATGGGCAGGTAGAGGGTTGGGGGTTTAGCTCAAGTGATAGAGCACTTGCTTAGCAAGCGCAAGGCCCTGAGTTCAATCCCCAACACCACCCCGCCCCTCAAAAAGAAATGGGCAGGTAACTCAAATTGTTCCAATGCAAAGGAGTCAGTCCTGGAAGACTCGTCAGAAAGGACAAGTACAATACAGAAATGCAGGATTGAGATACGGAGTTTTTTTTTGTTTTGTTTTGTTTTGTTTTTTTGGTGCCAGGGATCGAACTCAAGGTCTTGTGCTTGTACTGTAGCCACTGAACTAAATCCCCAGCCCCCAAGATATGGAGATATTCTTGACTTTATGTCTAGATCATTTGGATTAATTGTGCCTGAAGACTGTCCTTGGATTTTTGTGCTTTACAAACTAATGAATTTTCTCTTCTGCCTGAGAAATTTCTCACAGGCTAATATAGCTACATTAGTATGATTGTGTGTGTTACTTTTTTCTAATTATTGGAATTGTAGACACCTGATTTTCCAATATATTCTCTCTCTGTTGGAGTTTTGTCAGACCCATTAAGTATCCATTCCTTATTCATTTCAGCACACTCTGAGTTTCCTGGGGGGGGGTTGGAAACAAGGTTGTTCATTCCCTCACATGCCTGCTTCAGATGCCTGGACTTTTTACAGCTGGCACCTGCATCAGTGGGTTAGTGTCTGCACTTTGCCACTTGTTACGTATTCTGTATATCATGTCTAATTTGGAGAGGGATATTTGTTATCCTTTGAATATATATTTTTGTTCACGAACGATCCTCTTAATATAACTGGCTCTCAGATGGCTTCAAGTATAGTTATAAATCTAAGCTTTAATTAAATAATGGAAAAGTGTGGAATTTTATCAAATGCTTAAACCAAAATCAAAAAGACTTCTGTAGGGAGCTCAGGAGAACTTACTAAGCTACTTATCCTAATTTTCTGGTTATGTAAAATGAGAAGACTGGAGTCCTTCCATCTCTAAAGTGTATGATTCCATTTGAAACAAGAAATGAAACTGGAAGAGCCGGGGAAAGGCATGACTAATTCTGGGAAATCAGGCACACACTCGGAATTTGCTGAGGAAGTTAGAGTAAATAAACACCTAGCTGTTCCCATGTACACTCACACACTGTTCACGTGCACAAATATACATGCAATAAAAAACAGCATGTCATAAAGGTGCCCTGTTTTACTGAAACCCGCGGAATGAAACATGAGGAAGGGCTTTCCGGGACCCTGGAGCTCCTCCTGCATGAAGTCGAGGGTTCGAGCTGTGCAGCCGCAGCTACCCAGGATTTTCTCTCCTGAACAAAAGTTTTGAGGATCCAAAGCTGAAATATGAAAGGAAAGGAAAGGAAATGTCAGGTTTATTTCGTCCACTACATATTCCAGCGTGTTTCCTCAAACACTGGGTCGCGAATTCTTCCCAAAGCCTTTGCCTTTCCTCGTTTGAGAGGCTGGGCTGGACTCAGAAGCCCGAGATGGTTGCTCCTGGTCCTTTTCCTGCCCGGCAAGAGCGTGTTCCTGCCACAGCCTGTGTGTGGCGTGGGCTGTGTCGCGGGGCCCTGGAGCGCTGAGCGGCTGTCTGCACGGATCCCCAAGTGTATCATGATCCTGCTGGTTTGTGTGGAGCACAGCAAAGATCATGTGCGATTTTATTGTTTTTTCTTAAACTGCTGGAAACTCCAGAACGCCACCCAGGCTAATCAGTTCTAAATGACGCAAGGCATTTAAGACTGCTTGTAGTTGTTCTTTTTTTTTTTTTTTTTTTTTTTTTCAAATTTGAAAGTCTAACAAAAGCATGCTTCCTGGTTCAAACTGCGCCAACTCCACCCGTGACCTTCAGTGAATTTCTTTCCACTACGCCCTGCCTCACTTTTTTCCGGCTTCCCAGTCTCCCAAACACAGTGCAGACACTTTTGGGTTCTCCGGGGGAAAGAAATCACTACGATTCTGACAACGTGTTATTATGATAAATACCAAGATGTAGTTATAATAAGGGTGAACTAGTCTCTATATCTGTGTCCTCAAAGCTGCAGAATCTGCTGTCTCAGGGCTGTCTTACCCAATTGTATCTTCCTCTTCCTCTTTCTTTCTCAGATGAGAGGTGGGGCCCCTTCAGAAGGGCATGAAGGTGTTGTGTCCGAGTTTGCCTGAGCAGGTTTAGTCTGCTAGAAACTGCTCACTCAAATGGCTTAATACAGTGACTACATAAAATAGAACTGGCAGGAAGTTAGCCTGGATTTTCCCCCTGAGTGGGTGGAATGTTTCACAGATAAATTTTGAATTGAATCCAACTTTTTAGAGAGATATGGCAAAAGCTGTATTAATCTAAAAAAAAAAAAAAACCAACTTTTTCTGCACTGAAAGAAAATCCCAGTTGATTAACTTATTACTAAAGAGAAAAGAAAACAAAAACAAAAGCAAAAAAAAAACCCCTAGTTTTAGATATAGCTAAGCCTAGAATGTATGCTCAGGGATTCCAGGTGGTTTATTTTTATTTCCTGTTGCTGTTTTTCCCCCATTAGCTGGGATGAAAATTTCATCCTGTTGATTTTTGGTTACTGTTGGTGACCTGATGGAGAGGAGAATACGAGTACTGGGGAGGGAAGGGGGACAAGGTGCAGCAATAAGATCGATCCAATCAATTCCGAGGCTTATCAGAATGAATTGTATAGGTTTGAAGAACCTAGAGTTCTATGAAATATAAAAGTAAGTGGACTTCATAATTTTTAGCTGTGTTATTGCTATGGTCTTAGTCTTTCTTTGACATGGACGGGCAATGAAAAGTTAATTCCAAGAAATACAAAGTAAAACTTGCATAGCCAGTTAAAAGAAAACAACTCCGGGCTACGTGTCACAGCATCTATGTTTGGTATTTGCCTTCCATCGGCTCTTTTTTCCAGGTTTTCTCGCTACTACAAGAGTTCATAAACCATTCTTCAGCCTCCAACTGGAGAAGAACTGTGTTCTCAAAGCTCCCTCTTGCTGGTGTTGTGGGCACGACTCTCAGAGGGAGGTACCAAAGTTACCAGGAAAATGTCACAACATGAAGTTCCTGTATTTGGTGGAGATGCTAATTAGATGTTAACTTTGTTAGTGGGCTTCTGTTCTAACTTCTCTTTTCATGCCAGAAATCAGAGGGGTGTAGAGAAAAGAGCACTGGACTGTGGGGCGGAAGTCAGTTCCAAATGTAGGATTCCTGCTTTGGCACTGTGGCTCCACAGATGAGCCATTTCTGCTTTCTGAGCCTTGGGTCCCGGCTTGTGCCTTCCCTGCCGCCTCCCAGGGTGGTGAGGGCCAAATGAGATGCATCGGAAGTCCTCTGCTGTCTGGGTGTGTGCTCCGCAGACATGAATTATCGGCGTCTGTACGGTGCTTGCATCATAAGATTAGGAATACAAACATTTCTCATTCTGGGGACTGAGGAGTGGAGACTAAAACAATAACTGAGTTTCTGGATGCCTCCACTTTCGAGGTCTGGGAGGCGTTCTGATCTCAAGAGAGTAGACTCTAGAGGCAGACAGACATGAATAAAAACACTACCACCATGATCTTTGCAGATCACTTGTCGGCTCTGGGTGGGACTATGCTATGTGCAAGGTGAGGAAGCTCTTGGCAAAATGCCTGATGCAGAGCATGCATACAAAATAAATAAGTTCTCTCTCTAGATTTCGTCACCAGAAACAGAGTTGTAAGATTTATTCACCAACCAAGAGCAAATGGCAGCGTAGCCATACCAATTCATCTGCCAATTTACATTAATACAATCACCAGTAATGTACGTTATGCAGCCCTTGTGCTTACTCCATGAAGGCGGTAGAGCAGTCCTCCCCACTTGCATGTGTGGCCACGGAGTCCCAGAGAGGTGAATTGAGTCACAGAAGGCCAGAGCAGAGTGGAGGTCTTTCCCTTCATAGACTCTTCAGTGCCTGCCCTGCCACATCATGCTGAGCTCAGACTGCACTATTTCTTTCTGGCTGACTTTAACCTTTAATTCTACATGGCCTCTCTGGTTTCTCCCCTGATCTAGGTGGGCCCATTGCCCCACTCCAATCTCCCACACTCTGCCCGTCAACCAAACTGCCGCTCAGTGACCTTTCTGACCCTTCCCATGGACACCTCTGTGCTCTTGTTTGCCTCTTGCTGGAAGCACCTACCAACCTTCGAAGCTAATACAGGTCACTCGTGGACTCCAGCCCTTCCTCTCTGCTTCCTCCTTCATAAAATATTTCCATATTTCCTGTATCTGAAGCTCTGATTAATTGTAGCTTCTTTTATATTCTGATAAGCCTTTGTTTTTCCTCTTGGAACTTAAATAATGCTCAGTTTTGCATTTCTGTTGTTTAGGTATTTGCTTTTTCTGTTTCCTTCTGTTATTTTTCTTAAGAACTCTTAAGTTTAAGAGTATACCCAGTATACAAAAATGGGAAGTGCTTAACAGAGGTGAATGAATGGGTTAATGATGTAGCAGGCAAATAAGTGTGTATTTTTTAATATTTATTTATAAAACAACCTTGGGCATACATGACCTGATATGCCCAAGTACTTCCCTTTGCCTGGATATTTGAATGTAGTAAATGGCTTGCAGAGTCCACCTGCATTTCATTTATGAAAATAATTTTAACTTTTCTAAAAGTAGGCTTCCTGTTCTGTTGTCCTTGAGTCTGACCTTATTAATGTATTAGAAATGATTCCTGCAGACCACAGAGATGGGGCGCTCATAAACAATTTCCTGAATGTCAAACAGCAGAGAGGAAGGGCGGGAGCCCACCAGTGACAGATCTGCAGCCCGCCTTTCCCAGGCGGGTCAGGGTGCTCCTGCCCAGGGCAACAGCATACATAGCTGATTTGCTTGTCTCCTCAATGTGATTAAAGAGGACTGCTTGAAAAAGGGATATATCTGGCAGAGCAGATTAGTGACCTAATGCAAAATGTGGTTCTGGAAGTTGTGTAAAATATGCATTTCAATTTATGAATGCTCTTCTTTCTTGCTTAAAAGATAAGTTTCATATGATTTGAGATATACTTGAAATGGTTTATGAAGTATATTTTATCTATTAAGGAGTCTTGAACTGAATGTGCAAACTAAAAATATAAAAATAAATTTGAATTTTCTGTTGAAAACTTCTGCTTTTAAGAAATAATTCAGGAAGTGGGGAAAAATGAGGATATATGGGTCAAAGTCTATAAAATTTATATAATGAATAAGCCTAGAGATGTCATGTATAGCAAGAGACTGGTTAATAATATCGTATTGCAGATGGAAAATTTGCCAAGTGAGCAGATTTTAGGTGCTCTAACAAAAACAACAAAAAGAGGAAAGAAGTACTGAAAGTGGCGAACCTGTTAATTTGTTTACTGGCAGCAATCATTTCACTACCTAGATAGCTACACACTGTGTTGTACACAATAAAATGAAACAATTTGAAAAATAATTTTATGTTTAAAGTTTCTAAAAAAAAATAGTTGGAAGGCCTCTGATTTTATAGATGATGAACTAGTTTTATTCCCTGAAGTTCTTAGTAACACTAAGGACAGACCGGTACAAACTGGGCCCACGGGGAGGTTGTGAAATTTCCATGCTGTTTTCAGAGATGAGTGTGTCAGAGGATTTGGGCTGGGCCAGGAGAAACTGAAATGACAGCCGGTGGTTTCAAATACTTGGTGAGAAGCGTCGTGCAACAGGACCCCTCCCACTGCACAAAACATGTAGTGCAGCTCTTATAGTTGGAGTTTGGGAATCAGAAAACTAACTCCCTTTGGGCCAGAGTAGGTGATGATGATAAAGGTCAGGGACTGTGGAGTTAAAGTCACCTGTGTTCAAAGCTCCTGTCTCAACCGCTTCCTAGCCATGTTGTGATAGTCGATGGTATGTGTCAAACTAACTGGGCCTGAGGAGCCCAGATGTGCAGTTAACCCTCATTCTGGTTCTGTCTGTGAGGGTGGCTTTGAGTGGCCGCAACATGTGAGTCTGCAAACTGAGTAAGACAGATTTCCTTCTGCAGTGTGTGGGGGTCTCAATCTCCTGAAACCCTGCACAAAGTGCTGAGGAGGGAGAACTCAGTCTGCTAGACATTAGTTGAGCTGGAACATCAGCCTCCTGCCTGCAGCCTCAGCTCCAGCTGAGACTTGCACCACAACTGTGCTGTGTCTCCCGCTTGCCGGCTGCAGATCTTGGGACCTTTCCTCCTCTACAGCTGCATAAGGGAATTCCTCATAATCAACGCATCATATCGATTATTGTTAGTGCTTCTCCCAGAGTTTATATAGGATTGTTCCAAAAAAATTATTTTGCACTTAGTATTTCAGGTAATATAAAAAACAGGAGAAGATGGGTCCTAATAGATCAAATGTAAAAAAAATTTTTTTGGTTTAACTAATTTTTTTTACATTTTATTTTAATGGTACATTTTAGATGTACATAGTGATAGCATTCATCATATGGGATTTGTACCTGTACAGGACATATCTTGTTGCTTCTTTTTTTCCCTTTCCCCTCCCCTTACCCACCTTACCTCCCTATCTACAAAAGCTTTGTTTCCGTTTTTTCCTCCCATTTCTTATTAGAAATAATAATAAAAAATGTAATATTTTAAGGGTGTGTTTAGTGTTCTTTAAAAACGTATCTACAGTTTTAAATAATAGTTAAAATTAAACCAAACTGTGCTACTGGTACTCTGTCCACTCCATGATCCTCTGTTATGTTCTTTGATTTTGAGGCATCCTGAATCTTCGCCGGGTTGCTGGTCCGCTGAATTTGGTAGGCTGAACCAAGGAGGAAGTAGGGCACATCTCTCCATCTATGGACAACAAATGTTTCCTCTTGTTTACAACGCTCTCTATAAGGTCATGCCAATTTGAGGACCAAAATAAACCATATGGTTGAGGCATAGAGGGCATTCTAATTTGGCTACATAGAATTTCATGTGCTGTTCGGGCACAAATTTATTATGGCCCCAATGAAAAGAACAAATGCTGACCGTGAGGGCAGCTAGAACACTGCTTATTACATTATCTTGTTGTTCTACTGCCTCTCAGCAAAACTGGAACGAATAATGCAAGCTCCATTACAGTTGCCCTGGCTGTCGCCTCAGCCACAGAAATGAATCCTGAGGGTAGCAGCAACAGAACAAGTGTAGTCACTAGGGCTGGATCAGTGAGGTCACAGGGCAGTGAAGGTGGGCTGGCAGTGACTTTGACCTCCCACATTTATACTGTTTTCCTCATTTTCAGGCCACCTTTCATTACGCATCTCCTTTTCCTGTGTTCCCTTAGCATGCTTTACTCCTGTCGAAATTAAAAAACTGACTTACATTCTGGAATTAATAACTTAACGTTTTACCTTCTAGGTATACATGACTTTTAAACTAAGATGGCAGTTACAGAGCAGTGCCTAGCTCAGGGCGGAAGTCCTATGGCTTGTGCTTCAGTTCCAGCTCCACCAATCACGAGCTAGTGATTCACTTTTCTGAGTCTCCATTACTTATTTGTAAAATCAGGGCAATAAAAATTACTTTTAAATTTTTGGTGAGGATAGAGCAATAACATCTGTTAAAAAAAAAAAAAAAAGCTTTGGTAGGCCAGGCAGAGTAGTGCATTCCTGTAATCTCAGGTACTCGGGAGGCTGAGGCAGGAAGATCACAGTTCCTCTGTAACTTAGCAAGACCTAGTCTCAAAATGAAATTTTAAAAAAGGCATCCCTGCCTCTTTTTAGCTCAGTATTAGAGCTCTTGGCTAGTTTGTATGAGGTCCCTTTTCATCTCCCAGTACTACTTAAAAAAGAAAGAAAGAAAGAAAAGAAGGTTGGATAGGACTTGCCATTTCTGGTCTGGCATGTAACAAACTTTGGAAGTTGTTGTTCCATCCTAACAAATAAAGAGCTGAACAAGTTTAAAAATCAGCAACTCCTCTTAGAGCCATAAAAAGAAGTGAGGGCACAGTGAGGGAATGCTGCCGCCCCCCTAAGGTGGAGAAAGCAACAGGCTAATAGAGAATCACAACTTGCCAGAGGATCCCATGTGTAGCCATCTCCACCGGAATCAGGGCCAGAGCAGGGAAACCTGAACTGTAATTGGTAAATGCTGGAGGCTCCCTGTAGACAACTCTGGGAGGTAAAAGTGCCAGAGAGAGCCTGTTATGGGGGCCCTCACCCTATGCCTATCAGAAGAGACAGAAATTTAAATGCTTATCACTAAGGAAAAGAAGACGACATAAAGAGGGTATGTGCCGTATGACTCTAACTATATGACATTTTAGAGAAGGAAAACTATGGAAATGGTAAAAAGCTAGGCAGTTGCCAGGAGTTAGCAGGGAGGGAGGAATGAATATGCAGAGCACGGAGGACTTTCCAGGGCAGTGAAACTATTCTGTATACTACTCTAGTGGTGGTTACGGGTCATTGTACATCTCTTCACACCTGTAGAATGTACAACACCAAGAGTGAGCCCTGAAGTGGACTGTAGACTTTGGGCGATGATGTGTCATTGTGGGTTCATCACCTGTAGCCAGCCACTGCATCCCCCTAGTAGGAAATGCTGATAGGGGAGAAGCTGAGCCTGTGGTGGGGGCGCAGGCAGTATTGGAGAAATCCCTGTACCTTCTGCTCCATTTTGCTGTGAATCTAAAACTGCTCTACAATAATAAAGTCTCTTTTTAAACAAGGTTTGGCGAACCACAGATTGTGAGAAGCATTTGTAGTTATTTTCATAAGTAAATCACTATCATTCACTTTTCCATTCTCCACGTCCTCTTAGGGCCCTTAAGCTCCTTGAGTGTATGGACTGCGCCTTGCTTACTATTGGATCCTCAGGTGTGGGCACTGTGTCAGGCATTTACTAGGGATGCAACGGTACTTAGCAAATTCATGAATAAATGTTAGAATGGCAGATCATGGGGGAAGGAGGTCTTTTGAGATCCAAAACCTTGCCTATTGTATCATACTTATTTATGTCCTTTCTCTGTTTGGACAGTCCTCACAGGCCATAGAAGTGAAGCACAATTACTTTTCTTAATTGACTAATAAACTGACAGTCCACAGGAAGTCTTCATCTATACAAATGTTGGAATTATAGTTTATGAGATTTGGTGTTGCCCTCCAACAGTCAAAAATAGGCAAGAACTATTACTGGATCCTAAAATTCATACTTACAAGGGCATACAAGCTGAATAGGGAGCTTTCCCCCTTAGTTATGGAAGACTTTGCGTCTATTTTTAAAAGTACGGCAACGTCCCTGCTCAGTGTAGTTTGCATGGAGTGTGTGCGGGGGGTTTGGAAGGCCACCCAGCCCGGCCTCACTTGCCGTTTTCAAAAGCAGTTTCTTCCCACAGTGCGTGCTGGCCGCAAGGGGTTGCCAACAAGCACAGTAAATTATGTAGGTCCTGTATTTCCTGCTGTACTAAAACGTTCTTCAAAGATACAGAGCGCCATGTTTTTGTCAGCCTTTCTCCAAACACCTACTTTGAATAAAAGCACGTTAAGAAAAAAAGACAAAACACTTTGGCGAGCAGAGAAATGAGTCATGTTTTCACAAACGATCAACCTGAGTCATTGTTTGTTTTGAGAGTTGTCATTTTCTTTAAGGTACTCCGGAGAATTTTATATTTTCTCTATTAAAAATAAAACACCCAATTTATTCTGTGATAAAATATGACATGGCCTTTTATTCACCTTTCACACAAAGTAAAAGAAAGCTAGTGGGAAACCTTAGAATTCTCGGTGAATCACAAAGAGCAGTTAGGGAATGGCTAAAGCCATTGACTCGTGCGCGCCCTCTGCTGGCCAATGCCTTGAACTCTAACACCTCTTGTAGATGTTCGGATTTCATTCTTTGACCAATGAGGTTTCCACTGCATTAGTAGAAAGAAAACATGGGGAGGTGAGGGGACCCAGGGATTTTTATCTTAAGACTATCAATAAGAAAATACATATAACATCATGTATACATATCATGAAAAGTATGTTTTGGTTGTGGCTTCTTAGAAACAATAGTGCAGCCATTTTTCAGCAGGCTATCAAGTGCTTGCTGGTAAGAGGCACCATGTCAGTTGTTGGGGTCATTTAGGTGAAACTAATAACACCTCATCTGGGAGAAGAATCCCGGTTCTGGGGGAGTCAGGCCATTCAGCAGCCAATGACCTTACCATGGGTCTAATGCAATGACGGAGCTCAGCAATGACTCCTAATCATTCTGAAGAGCAAAGAGTTACAGAGATTTCCAAAAGGAAGGGCGAAAAATGGCCGTTCTAGGTAAGAAAAAAACAAGGTGCACATGGAGAACGCGCGGAGAATCACAATGGGACGCTCCCTGCTAGCCGGCTGTCTGGGCACGGTGCACGGGGATAGCCTCTATGTCAGGAGGCCGTGAAACGGTGGTACTCCATCTTTTAGGCTCAGTACTTCACA
>PVJO010026371.1:0-21229 GCA_004026905.1 Hystrix cristata
ACATTTAACAAAGTGTTTACAAATAGTATCTGTAAAATGGATTGATGTTTTTAAGAGAAGATCAAGCAGAAATTTAAGCCATATAATTTAAGTGGCATCAAATTTATACTTGTATAATGATCAAAGCAAAGGTACTCATTTTATCAAATAGATAAATATTAGTCCTGTGAAACATGTATCTCAAAAGTAGATAAACACGAGTAGTAAAACAAGGATTTGAAGAACAGAAAGGAAGTATCCTTATTATGGAATAAAGCTTCTATAACTTACTAGTATCTTGCTCAGATATTTCAAGAAAAAGAGTATTTTAACCCAACGGAATGGAAATGAGCTTCTGTACTTGGCTTTTGGTTGAGTGAATAGTAATATATAAATATGAAATTTCAATTGGATCATTTCTAGAGTGTATTCTTGGTATTCTTGCAAATAGAAATAGAAGTTATTAGAATAGAAGAAGTTATTAGATAAGATACAACTATTGTATTTTGACATTTGCCGTTTTAAAATGCTTTATGGCAATGGCAAAAACCCAGTCAATTACCTAGGGACACTTTAATACGTGTTGAGATTGCACAATAATTTTGATAAGAGTAAAATTCTTACAGATACTTTTAAAATTTATGTATGTATATATGTATTACATGCATGCATATATGGTTATGTACATACGTTGCATACATGTATACATACGTATATTATGCATACATATACACAGCTATTATATGTTTTTCTGATGCAGCACTAAACATGCAATACAGAAAGTCCCATGGTAATTGCTTGCAATTTGGTGGACAGACAAATGTACAAACAACCAACAGCCATAGGATAGGTGAACTACTGGAATGTGATTGGCAGCCAAGGCTTTCCTGATTTAAAATCTGATCGATAAGCAGAATTTCTCTAAGATTCAGAGTTAAAGTTTGATTGATAAGCACAGTTTTCTAAGAGAAGAGGGAAAGGATGTTAGAGGCAAAGAAGCATGGGCAGAAAACTGCTAGAGAACCACGTAAAGAGAAGAAAGG
This sequence comes from Hystrix cristata, assembly GCA_004026905.1. Classification (NCBI taxonomy): domain Eukaryota; kingdom Metazoa; phylum Chordata; class Mammalia; order Rodentia; family Hystricidae; genus Hystrix; species Hystrix cristata. Next base: position 1,023 of record PVJO010026371.1, read on the forward strand.
AAAATCACACAATCGGGGCTGAGTAGCAAAGTACTCAAGGATCAGAGAACAGAGGCTTGCCGATCATGATAAAATTTTGCTTTTTATTCAGGGGTGAAATGGAAGCCATTGAAGAATTTTGATGACAGTAAAAACATTTCTTGGGACCTTTCTGTCTGACTGAATTATTACAGCATTATTTCATGTAGTACATACATCCTGTCTGAAAATATAAATCCTGTTATGACACTCATTTTTTTCAGACGAGGAAAGTAAGGTGTGGAAAGGTGAGGAAACAAACTCAAGTTCTACCAAGTTCGGAAGCTGGTGTCAGTTCTTCAGTTTGACCTCAGAGGAACCTTCTGCCAAACTGCCTTTATCTTCAATAGAATATAATCTAGTGATCTAGACCGGGGAGAGCGTGAGGAGGAGGAGTTTGGAGTGGGGAGATCTCCAGCAAGAGCAGGGAACCAAGGCCAGACCCTGGAAATACTGTGGAAAATAGAGAGAGGGTGCTTGGATCGATTGGTCATGACCGAAAGGAGGGGGACCCACTGGAGCTTCTGACTGGGGTCCCACACAGTAACTAAACCTGCTGTAATAATGACCAAAGCAGGGTTAGATCTGCACCCCTAGCCCTGACCGTGCAGCCCCGTGTCTTGCATCCCTGGCTACTCCCTGGAGCTACTTGTCTTCTTCACTCCAGCCACTCTGGTCTCCCTTCTGTCTCTCAACTATGCCAGCCTCACTCCTGCTGTCTCTTCCAGAATGTTCTGACTTCTACCTCATCTTGACATGGATGATAATTCCAGTCAGTCAAGTCTTGGTTTGGAGTTAACTGACTTCCATTGAGAAGCCCACCCTGTCCACTCCGTGCACATCGGCCCCATCAGCCACTCTCAGTTGTGTGAACTGTTTTCCCCCACAGCACATAAAAGTACCTGAAATAATCCCCTCTGTTCGCTATTTAAGTCTTCTCTTCTAGAAACTGTGCTCCTTGGAAACAGGCTTTGTCTTTTTTACTATGGTGCTCAGGCCTAAACAGTGATGAAAACAAAGTTGTGAAACATGTAAATATTTGTTAAATTAATAAGTGAAGACATAAACATTTGGTTGAAGTCATTAGCTGTTAGGTGGGAAGTGAGGTCAAGGCATTGTCTAGATGAGGGGACTTAGAACTATAGTGAGAGTGACTGCGAAGAACACCTTGACAACATTGTCGTTCTCTTTCTTACCCACTTTGGGCATAGAAGGTAATCTTTTGGATTGAAAACTACATGTGAACCAATTCTTTACATATTCACATTATTAAAAATGGAGTCCTCTTTTGTTTTATTACTACTTATCAAATCAAATATATTTGGTCTAAATTATGAGGAAAATCTTTTTCAAGTTTATGCATGTATAGGAACATATCAGCAAGAATGTTTTTAATGAATCTAGAGACCACCCAGTGTTAGGAGTTAACGGTAAAACAAATAATCAAGTAATAAGTATTAAACTCTGTCTTTCAAAATATCATGAAATCCAGAGAAGGGAGATAAAAATTCCTTTTTTATACAGTGAGTCAACATTGGGCTAGCAATATAAAATTTTTCTTGGGTTTAAAAAGAGTACTCATAACAGAATTAAAAAATTGTAAAATAATGAGAAAAAGTGAGTTTGCAGGAATAATTTTTTTAAAAAATATCTTACCTATAGAGGAATCAAGATTTATGTAATGAATATGGCGAAGTAAAATGAGAATTTTGGTATCAACACATGCTTTTGGGAAAACACCTTAGTGTCTTTGGCTTCTAGATTTTTCATCTGCAGAACAAGAGGAGTAAAATAGTTATAGGAAAGGTATTTTGGGGGATTCTAGCTGTATTTTCTTAAAATCTGTGCATGTATATTGTATCGATCCCATCAGCTGGTAATCTGGAAATTTAAATAAAATCGACCACAAGGGGGAGAACTCTAATTCTGCATTAAATCGTTTAATATAATGTGAAATAATTTGAAAGTATTTTGGTATATGAAGTGATAGGCTGTCTCATTTCTAGTGCCTTGAGGAAACTAAGGGTATTGTACTGCTAGAGGATGGTTTAACTTACTTGGAATGTGGTTTCGTGTTGCTAAAGTTATAATAAAGTTCCTGGATGTCAGAATCTATTTGGCTTAAACAATAGTGCTCCATGAAAAAAAAAATTCAGATGTTTCTTGTATTAAAATTAGGGGCTGGGAATTTAGTTCAGTGGTTAGAGTGCTTGCCTTGCAAGCACAAGGCCCTGAGTTCGATCCCCAGCCACCCCCCCCAAAAAAAAAATGAAGGTTGAATTTTAGAATTCAGCCTGGGAGAGATTTTCCTGTCACGTATTACTTCAACTAATCTTCAAGAAATCTATAACTTTCCTGAAAGTCTTTACTCAACTCTAAAACAAGCATAGATTGACACCAGGGCAGTCTCTTGCCCAGTTTACACAGATAAACCAAAAGGTCAGAGGGGGCTCCCGGCACTGTTTGAACGTTCTATGTGCATGAATTTATATATGTTACATGTTCATTATCATATAGATATTCCATATTGTGTGCTCACAGTGTTAAATATTTGTTTTTCTCTTTCCATTAACTTCTGTTCTTTGGCTTTATTTGAAGTTTTATTGTAAGGAAACTATAACTTTCATTGTGTTGGAAAGTACCTGATGAGTCTTTCTGTGTTTTAATGATTCCCATCTTTGGACTTCATTAAACTAAGTTACACTCGTAAGGTCTAAATGAATACAGATTCTGAATGATATCAAATATACCCCAAACATACATTGCTAAATGAGTGTCCTTTCAACATTGGTTCAGTGAGCTACGCTAGTATCTCAGTATAGATTACATTCTGCTGCTCAGAACCGTCCCTTGTTCCCCCGTAGAGCAGGTTCATACTCTGTGTTACGGTGGTAGATGCTCCTTTGAGAGTGAATATAATATTTAAAAACAAATATTTCTACAAATGAAGATTGAATATTAATGTTACTAATTAAGGTGGTTGGTATACTATTTGGTGACCAAAAATTAGATGTAAAATAGTTAAGATTGTTTAGGTTATAAACTCCCTTCATGTAGTGAGCAGCTGTAAACAAGTCACAAAATGATTGTCACACTGGTGTCATCGCTGGGATAAATATAAATCCTTCCAAATTGACTCCGTTAAGGGGTAACTTTCATTTGAATAAATTAGTTCTAGTGTGTTTGCTAAAATGATTAAATGACAAAATAATCATTTTGTCATTTATTTATAGTCACTTTGTTTATATTCTAGTTGTTTTCATAGCTAAGACTTCATGAATTCTTTACAGTGTGTTAATTAAAGCAGCAATCATTTAGCTTTTCTGTAACTTCCTCCAAAAAAGATTCTGATGGTTAATGATGTTCTTTGGCTTTACAAATTCATTTTCTATCAGTATTTCTAATAAGAGAAATTATTACAGGCCAGTAGAAGATCTGTGCTAGGCAGTGTAGCAGATCCACATCTTACTGTTGCTTGTGTATCAAGAGCGCAGCGATTGGCCCACCAGTAAATAATTAGTAATAGCTGTCCAGTGAATATTATGTATATAAATGAATGGAATAAATAGTAAATGATGAAAATAGTTTACATTACAGAATAATATTACTCAAGACTACTGCAAAATCACCCACCCAGAGCGTAAACTTAAATCAGCAAGTCACTTATGTTGTTCCTAGATTAGTAATTTGAGCAGGATTCAGTGGGAAGAGCTTGTCTGTACCCCACACCATGTCGTCTGGGCTGACTTGAAATCCAGGTTAGCTGGAAGTCCAGAGTCCAGAATCACCGGAAGTGGGTGATAGCAGCCGTTGGTTGGGACCTGGAGGTCACCTGGAAATTGCTTCGGTTGTTGAGAGAAACAGAGCAACATTCAAGGCAGTTTTATGACTCAGCCGTGGAGGTCATGGGGAATCATTCCTGCTGTACTGCATTGATCAGGGAGGAATCCAGCAGCCACCACGTGAGAGGAAGTGGGAGTAACATGAAGGACACATTGCAAGAAGAGCATGTGGAGCTGAATATATTGGAGTGGTCAGTTTTGGAAAATACAAAGTGCCGTGATTTTCCAGTGTATTAATATGGATTTTTTTCAGTCATGAAGTTCACTTTTATTCACTAGGTAACTTTAGAAAACAGTTTCCAAATGAAATTTGTCCAGCTAAAAAAATTCTGATCCAGTAAACATTTTTTATTCATTTTCTGTAAAAATTTATTTGATAGGAAGTGAATGGAGAAAGTAATTGTTTATCTTACATGGAATCATTTAGAAATAAGTTTTTAAAGTAGGCAGGAAATATGTCTTCTGAATACCCAGCCTTATCCCTAGTGCCTGGCAAATATCTGTCATTTAGGGGAGCGTTTAATGAATAATGTTGCGTAAAGGAATATGATTCCATCTGATAATGTAGAGTGTTTCCTAGTCATTTCAAACAGCTCGTGTGTTCTTTAACTTTATATTGGTCCCAATGTTGTTACTGTATAAGCCAGAATATATGAGCTTTGGATCTATTTTCAAAGGGTAAATTTTGTTTTCTGAGTGTTAGAATTGTACAGCATTTCCTCCCTTACTGCCTGTGTTCTCGGAGCCCTTTCTATGTCCTCCTAGTACAATAATTGACTAAATTACATTATATGGCATGTCATAATTAGTTTTACACATGCTCACCTCCAATTTAGGTTGCAAACAATTCAAATGTTGGATTGTACCCCCAAAAGTTTCACACCCAGAATTCTATACTTATGCTCTGTGGTAGAGACTGCTTGTAAACTGTTGAAAGAGTAAACGAAAACCTAAATAGTGTTTGTCCTTTTGTAGTGTCCTTTTATGAAATTGTAGTGTCCTTTTATGAAAAAGAAAAAAAAAAGAGTGATGTTAGAAATAGTTTTCTTTATTTAGGTAGCACAGATTCCTTAAAAGATCTGACTACATTATCTCTTTCCATCCGAGAACCTGGAAGGAATGGGCCACACCACTTCAGAATCCAAGGTGATTTCTATGGGTTTATTATACATGCTTATGAAAGATGCTGGCTCCATGAATTCTCCAGACGCACATAAATACTTAATGATTTGTTCTGGGGGGAGCAGGTCAGGTGCAGCTTGGTGCAAATTATCATCTAGTCCTTTAATATCCACTTTCAGAGTCTTACAAAGGTGCAGAGCCAGTTTATGAGTTTGGGTGAGAAAATACGTGACGACCTCCTCCAGGGACTGTGACCGCGTCACGTCCTTGAGGTACATCACTGGCGCTCTGACTACCGACACATGCCATTGCACGAAGAGTCTTGTTGGGATGTTATGAGAAATGACGATAATTTTCATTTTTTGAATCCAAAATTCTGTCTCCTTCCTTTCATGGCTAAGATAATCTAAAAGAACTTGCTGAAGAGTCCCGCTGGAGGATTCGAGGATGTGCAGCATGGAAGTGGGGTACAGGAGCAGTAACCCCGTCACTGCTTCTCCTGAGTGATGTTTCAAGATGGCCTGAAACGTCTGATCATAGTATTCAGCGATTTCTTTTTTCTCCATGTTTGCTTGGATGTTGGCCACTAGAAACATCCTGTCAAGGAGGAATTTCTTGAGCTGCAGTCTTTGTTTCTCTTCTAGAAGGTGCAGGTACTTGCTACGGGGCACTTGTGGCCTTAGAGGTGTTTCCACTGGAAAAGGCCTTTTGCTGTCCTTCTGATTATGGGCCATGAAGGCCACACCAAGTCTTACTCTTCTAGACGATTCCGATTTTTAGTGTATCACAGAATTACATTATCAGGATAGCTGCTGAGCAATGAATTCTTATTTTTATTCTTTCTGAGAAAAAAAGTATAAAGAGTTTGTCAAATGTTACTGGATAGGGAAAATCCCTTCCCAGTGTTATCAATAAGTAATATATTTGAAATGAATGTTAAAACAAGACAAACTAAAGAGATCTTTTTTCCCCTTGGTTTTTCCGGAGACAAGATCTCACTATGTAGTTCAGGCTGGCCTTGGACTCACTAGGTAGCCCAGGCTGGACGCGAACTCATGGCAATCTTCCTACCTCAGCTTCCCGACTGCTGGGAATACAGGCATGTGCCACCAGGCCCAGTTTAAGAGATTATTTTTAGGTTTGCAATGAAATTACTAACATCCTAGGAAAAACTCTTCAATGTAATATAATGGTGATTACGGATTGTCTTTGTCAAGTTTTTAAAAATTCGTACTTTATGTGAATTCTTCCAATGTCTTGTATAGATTTAACTGGTCTATATAGTTAAAAATATCTGGGCATTCTAAGCCTGAATAGCTTATTTAACCTTTTTTGGGACACTAAAACTTGATCACACTGCTTGAATAATAACAGTAAACCCTTAAACAAGTTTTGATTCTTTGTGTTTTTCTCCTATCAACAAATATCCTCTGTGTTTTTTTAGGATTTAAATAAAAAGATCCTTCTACTTTAATTGAATGTTCTTGTAAATATCCTCCCCCAAACCTCCAGGAAACATAACATTTTTCTTGTTCTCCAAGCACTCTGGGGTCTCCCATACCTGGACTCCTGCTTGCTTGTCCTCCAGGAAGGAGGCCTTTAGCTGCCAGTGCTCCGGGTGGGGCAGTCCTGGGTTCTGACTTCCATGGGGCATAATGAGTTGGAATGCCCGTGGCGTTAAAGGGGAGGATCCGTAATGCAATGAGGGTATTGGAACAAATACTTCACGCCACTGTAGAACTTTAGCCTTCTCTTCTGGAATGGCTTTTTGTTCGCAGGTGCATTTGTAAGTCAGACAGATGGTGGAACTGGGCATCTTTTTTGTTTCTCTTTTTCACTTTGGTCAGTACGTATAGTGGTTGAGCTCATCTGTTGCACTAATTCCAGAGTATAGGAACATGTATCTGTATCCGTGTAATGTTGAATCTAAGAAAGTTGTGCAATGGAATTTGAGGTAGTTAATTAAATGTGAATTTAAGTTAATTTTAGAAAAAATTAGTATCTCAACATTACATTCACATAAGCTGTAAATAATAACTTTAAACAGGTTAGAAAAATGCTATTATACAATTAGAAAACTAAAATTTAGAGTATCTTTTTCTCCTGAGGTTTGAGTTATTGAAATTAATGATCTGATTTTAATAATATACAGTGATAAACTATCACAGAAAGCAGAGGCTGAGAAGTGATATACTAATTCTTTAATTGTGTGATACATAAAAATCAACTATAATTCCTCACTGTCATTCACTTTATCCTTTCTTGAAACAATAAAATCTTTCCCAAGGTGTTAACCTCATTGTTGCCCAGTTTAGGGCTTGTTGTCATCCTCAAACCTTCGGCTTTGCAGAATGTTATGATGTTAATTAACGCCAACCTTCATCGTGGCTTTTCCTCCTCCCCTGGTTCCTATGACATCATACACCCCTGAATTTCTTTCCAAAGCTCTACGTGTGATCTAGCCCAGCTGCTTTCCGCACCTAGCTCTGGGCAAGCCTGAGTGCCCCCTTAGCACTCTGACCATCTCTAACTCTCATCTAGAGGACAGACGGGTGATTCTTGCTGCTATTCTTTCCTCTACGCCGCATGGCTGGCGCTGTTGTTGACCCAGACCTTTCTGACTGAGCTCAGCTGTAGCCTGGGAATCCGTCTCAATTGAAGGCTCATGGAAGATACCATTAGTTACTTGGGGTTGACAAAGAAGAAAAACACTGAGCCTATTGCAGTATTTTCAGAGAAGACTCCTAAAATTTTACCTGCAGCCACTAATTTACAACATGTCTTTTCCTTAAATTTTCTTTCCTTAACTTTCCCTTTAAGTTTTAAATGTGAATGCTTTCTTATATTCCTTATCATCCATATTTTCTTTACAAATATCCAGCTTTCTCATGTTTCCTAAAAGTTATCCACCAGCTCTGTCCTGTTACTTTTTTTACTCACTTGGAAATGTATTTGGGTTCTGGATTTCTATGACCTCCTTCATAGTCCTCACTCTGTATTTGGATGTAGATTTTAATAAGAGTCTCCCACCCTCAATATACCTCTAGATTTCTGCACCCTAAAAATTTAGCAATGAATATAAAACTGTAAGGCTGTGTGATACATCTGCTGAAAAGATGCTGATTTTACAAAGTCCTCGTTGCTGCTTCCCTCCATAAAATGCCAAGAAAGGGAGTTTCAATGTCTGCCTCCACCAGGTCCAGAGTGATTTGTGGAACTGCTTTCCAATCCTCAGTGGGGAATTAGACCGGAGAGAATATGGGGAAATACAATGAAATGGTTTGTTACTTAACACTGTTCTTGACCGAAGTGAGGTGTATTTTCAGAGGATTGTGATCAAGGAGCCCTTGCTGTATGCATAAACTCAAATGAACCTTTAAATGTAGCCGAGTCTTCCTTTTCCTGAGATTTAACCTACAGCACAATTTACTTCTAAATTCAGCTAAGGACTATCTTTCAAGATAAGATGAACCTCCTAATGTACTGTCCTGCCTCAATTTCTGTTGACTTTTTTCATATATATATTTTTCTGACTATAATATCCCCTAAAAGACCATGTAAGAGTGGATAAGGTACAGTAGAGTTCTGAGCAAGATATTTAACGCATCTGTCAGATTCCCACCATGTTCTTGGGTTCCCTCACTCTTGGGATAAGTAAAACTGTTTCATAGTTCTTCTCTCCTGTCTTTGCTCTGTCTCTTGTCAGGGTCTGGCTAACCTTCTCTGCTTCTTCAAATTACTTTATGAAGAGTCCTGTTTCCACTGGCCTTGCAACCATGATGCCTCCTCCCTTCTAAATCAAAGCTTCTCTCTCTGATCAGTGCTTCCCATGCAGTAGATCCTTGGTGATTTCATGTGTCTTTCTAAAGTTTTCCTCCTAGAAAAAGGAGGAAATGGTGAGCTTTCCTTCCACATTCGCTTTCTATTTCCCTTTCTTTCCATAGATCTTCTTTCCTCCTATATTAATCCAAAAGAAGAATGATATTTCATTATTACAGATATATAAACTATATAAAATATCAACTAAGCCAGTTTTTTTTTCAAAACAGCAATAATATTTTAACAAAGCCTAATTGGTGTTAGTCTGAAAAACATGAATTGCCATTTCAATAAATGGCAATAAATTAAAAATGGTGTGATTGTGATAGTTTGGTGTGGTTCAGCCTAATACACTCAGAAACAATAGTTTTTACTACCATAGATAGTTTGTCCCATAGCTTTATTCTATTTTTCCAGCATAGTTTTCCATTTCTCAATGTGTTTTTTTGTTGTTGGGTTGCTTCCTCCAGATTTTAGTTTCACTCCATGTGGCTATGGGAGAGACGTAAGGAGTACTTGTTTTCTTGCGGTACATCAGTCACACTATGTTGAGAGCAAAATTCTGACCCGATATGAATAGAAACATGGTCAGTTTTGACAGCTTTTGATTGATTGGCATGTATAATTATAATTGTACACACTGTAATTTCAGTGGAAACTCAGTATTTCAGTTTCCAGATGGTGACAATCCTTGTATTCCAAGTAGTAAAGGCCATTTTTTTTGCACTTGGATGGTGACTCAAACAGAATTCTTCTGTCGATTGGTTTGGATAAAGAGGCATTCATGGTATTCCGTGAGTGATTCACTGAGAGTAGCTATCCAAGCTCAGGTTCAAACTACTATCAAGAACCTGAATAGAAACCTATGATGCTAATCCTTTTTCAATTGTTCTACTTAGTTACTTTGTTATTCAGCTTCTTTTACATTCCTGCATAGCATGTACATGTGACTCACTTCAAGTAGTGCACCTTACTATTCTCTGAACCAAGTGCTTCTGAATAAACAAACTCCCAATGTTCTTTTGTCTTTGTGTATCAGAAAAGCCTGATGGAAAGGTTAAAATTATTAGATATCAGCTAGAGAGTATTTACATGTGGCATACACTAGATACTTTCACATGGATTAATCTTCACAACAACTCTGTAAAGTAGACAGAAATTTGCTCACAATTTATAGACGAGGTAGCTGACAAATGAAGTAGTTAGGTACTTTGCACACAACTGCTCTTCTCCACTTTTCTATTTTATGTACCTAGAATAAAAAGAGGCATGTGACTCCCTTCTCTATCCATGATCATATAACCGTTTGTTCCTCATCTATGGCATGATAATTCTCACGGAAATGGAAGATATATTACAACATGAATAAAGTAAATTTAAAGAAAATCTGCAACATTATACTTGTGATTCAACAACCTCTCTCTACTATCATTGACTACTCTTTTAGCTCATATTTATTGGCTGTTTTAGTGTGCCACATAACATTGTAGGCACTATAGAAACAGATACATGGACAATACCCGGTCCTTATTTCAGAAGCCCAGAGTCCAGTGGGAGTAATGAAATGGTCCTGCATCTGAGATGTTCTGGAGGCAGGTCAGGGAGAAACAATAAATTCCATGCTAATCATGTTCACTGTTTCATGAAGGAGGGGTGGGAAAGGATCAAGATGCTGTGTGTACCAGTACCCCATAATGAATATAGTCATTAGGTATCACAGGCATATACTAATAAAAATTTAAAACAGGAAACATCAAGATAAAAAGGGTAATTGGTTTTTCTTGGGACTCTTAATAAGTTTTCATTTGAGCTTGACTTTCAGAGGGTTGGGAGTAGTTTTGTTAATGTTCTTGAGTTTATTCCTTAAACTGAAGTTGTGCGTTACTGAACTTGAGGACACCTGGGCTACCAGACCCCCTTTCACTTGTCACATGTGCCCTTATATTACTAGAGAAACAACACTAAGTCACTTCCTTTAGCTTCATCTGTGACGCAGCCTCAGCCTAAGGAAATCAGTGCTCTAAACAGCTAACGACTTGGGTAGAGCCTTTCACTAACAGTACGCACAATAAACTACTAAGTAGACAAAATATATTGGATTTAACAGAACATGTCAGGGTGAGATTAGTGGTACATCACTAGACACTGGAAAATTTATCAAAAAAGAAAGCTAGATTACTTTCTTTAGCAATGCCTCCTTTCCCCATAAGCATGTCTACACGACTATGTTCACTATAGGACCAAAGAGGAATACCATAGTAAAGGTAGACAGAATGAACATTGAGTGTACAAAAGGCTGGAACAGTCAAACCTGGCTGGAAGGATAATTATTTAAGCTAGGTGTTAAGAAAAAAAAGATATGATTTATGTAGGGGGAATAGCGATTGGGGTAGACAGGGAAACAGCCATGAAACCTGATGCATACAGAGCAGAAGGCCTACGTTACAAAGCTGGGAAACTTGACACTCATTAAGAAAATGGCAGTGGTCTGTTCTGACTACAGCAGTAATCGCGCATTGCACATAGAACCCTTGCGCTTGTTAAATTACAGATTCCTGGTCTCCAGTCCTAAAGCATCTGAAATAGTAGCTCTGAAACTGAAGCCTATCCTCTAGTTTAGGAGAGGCCACTCCTAATGATTTAAACCTCTAGTTTAGGTCTGAATATCCCTTCACGTATCCATATGTTGAAGGATCGATTCCTACCCAGGGTGCTGAAGGAATGTGGTACAAAATGTGGGGCCTATTGAGAGGTTCTGGTCACTGAGGTTGCATCTTTCAAGGGGATCCTGGGACCACCCTCCAGCCCCCCCTCTTCCTCTCTGCTTCCTGGCTACCGTGAAAAGTGTAGTAGCTTGCTCTGCCGCATACCCGGATGTGCGCCTTGCAGCAACCCTAGAGCATTTGGCCAACCAACAGTGGACTGAAACTTCCAAAACTGGGAGCCAAAATAAACCTTCCCTATTAAGAAGCCGACTGTGTCAGGTGTCTTGTTAACAGTAAAAGAAATTTGTCTAACGCAGGGCGTGAGTTTGTAGTTTTGACAAGTATTCTTCCAGTCTCTCTACCTATTTCACTTTAAGGAAGGAGAGGCCACTCCTAATGATTTAAACCCTAGTTGACAATTAGGATCATCTGATAGAGAACGTTTTAACAAAGCCAGTTTCTGGCCTTATTTGATTACCCTGAAATGGAACCTTAAGGCATGTATTTGTTAAGACCTCTTCTGGTAGCTAGGAGTAGAACTCCTGGCCTAGAATACAGTGTGAGTGGAGAAGAGGAGTGGGAAAGAGCAGCAAAGCAAGTTATAAAGCACTTTGGGAGACTCCAGTGCTGTTCTCAGAGGTTTGAATTTTACTCCCTGGGTAGTAGAGAATCACTGGAATTTTCTGAGTACCTGTAATCATAACTGTGGTTTTAGGAAGGTGCCTGTGAAGAGTAGAAGAACTGCAGATGGGAAATACAGTGATCCCTCCCTTGTCGACCTCAATTCATTCCAAATCCGTGTTTGAACACTGAGAAGTTTGAGACCTAGACATAAATTTCCCCTAAGAAATAATGGAAAACCAAATAGTTGGTTCTGAGGCTCAAAAATTACACTTATAAATTAATTTTTTCCAGACCAAAGTTAACAGCTCTATATTGTGGAAATACCCCCTAAAACATCTAAACACAATAAATACAGTACATTAAATACCAAAACAATACAGTAAAAAAAAACCAAACAAACAAACTGTGCAGGTACTTTACCTTGACTCAGAGGCTTCCTGGCATACTGGAAGCTGGAGAGAATTTGAAAGAGGAGGAGAAATGTTATATTTTGGAAGGAGGGTCTCCTTCCATGACTGCTGACAGTACAATTTGTGAAGTCTTTTCTCTTGGTCTTTTTCCACTTTTTCTCACTAAAAATTTGGGCAAGAGTGGCCCTTAGACTGAAGCGTCACCCCTTTGTTTTATGGCATGATGTGATGCATGACTCATGTACAGGTTTTTTCAAGTCAGATTTTCAGGTTGACTGTGGAGCAGAGTTACAAACCCCAAGCAGGTTTTTTCGAACTTTGCTGTTAGAGTAGTGGAAAGTTCCAACTTGGAGCAGTTTGACAACTGAGGTATCACTGTACTGGAATCCTTTCAGAATTTTGTAGTTCACAAGTAAGTGCTCTTATCCTCTGTAGTTAAAGAGTAAATGGACTCAGCTCTTTTGGAAGGTAATTTGACCACATGAATCATGAGCTTAAAGTAATGCCTCTTCTAGGTACTTATGATAAGAAATAAAATTACTGACAAATATTGCAATGTAAAGATAAATATTAGCCAGCTTCCTGTTGCTAGTACCTGACACCCACAAGTTAATTTGATTCCTGGTTTTGGAGGTAATTTTGGTTCTTGGCCATGGTTGGCCAGCTCCAAGGCAGAAACATCATGGCAGAAGGGCATGGCAGGGGAAAGCTCTTCAACTGAAGGAATCTGGGAAACATAAAGGAGGGGAGCAGCCCCAGAAGAAGGCACCAGGGACCAGATAGAGTCTCCAAGGTTACGCCCTCATGACCTACTTCCTCCAACTAGGCCCCGCTAATCAGTAGATGAACACATCAATGAAGTCTTCGTCTTCATAATTCAGGAGTAAGTGGTACAGATGCTTATTACAGAAATTGTGAGAGAACTTTTAAAAATGAGTGGATATATTAATTATAGAACACTCTGATGTTCCTCAATTTATTTTTGAAGAATATTTTAAAAGACAGAAAAATACTCTCTAAAGCCAACAATGTATAAAATTATATATAGCACACAATCTCCATTTTTTCCAGTTTTTTTTTTTTTTTTTAAAGAACGTAGAAACTAGAGTAGAAGGAAATCTAGCCAAATGTTAGTATTGATGGAATTTAGGGGTTATATTTATTTTTCATTTTCCAATTTTTCTTAATGTGTTTTTTTTTAAGAAAAAATGTTAAAAAACAATGGGCTATTGCACTAGTTTTGTGAAAGGCACACATAGGTTGTTCCATTTGTGATTCTGGGATAGCCTAGCTTGAGAGCCTTCCAATAGGTAGAACTTATAAAGTGATGGTTCTTGGACCAGGGCAAATTAGGGGAACATCACTTAGGAAGTCTGAGTCTACGGACTAAGAAGCAAGAGATAGAACCTAGAGATAGAAGATGGAGTGGTTGTCAAGACACAGTCCAGGGATGTCAGGCTATAAAACTTTGCACACTACTGAGAGAAAAATACGTCTTTAGAGGTTTTAGCCCCATTGGACAGTTCAAGTCTGAACTAAGGCAATGGTAAAGATGGAGGAAGACATGTGGCCCTCACCAGGTAGACAAATTTGGTCATCTGGATGTGGGGGGCAAAGTATGCAGGGATTTAGAGAGCTCTGTGGGCTTAAATGTCAATCACTAGGAAAGCTAAGATATTTTAAAAACAGAGATAGAGAATACGGGAGAATAGAGAATACAGGAGAAAGCCCAGATTTTGGAAAAAAGTAGTTTGTGTAAATTATGTTGGAGTTTCCATGGAAACATACAGGTGTAAATGCAATTGAAAATCTGGTGATGCAAATATGATAGTCATAGGTACCAAGGGAAGAAATGAAACCATGGGAACCGCCGCGGTTGTGAGGCAGTGGGAGGAGGAAGGTGGTGAACAAGTGCATCTTGCAGAACACCTAATTTTAGAGAGTGGATATATAAGAGGCAGTGATAGAGGCGACTATAGAACAGAGCTGGATGGAGAAAGGTCATGAAAATCAATATAGAAAAGAGGTTTCAAAGTGGGTGGTTGTGGTAAATTCTTAAGAGAGGGGTCAAGAAGCTTAAGGACTGAATTGACCGTGGCAATTTCAAGTTTTCTGGGGAATTTAAGAAAAATAGTTTCAGTAAAATGGTTGGTGGGGGTCCTAGTTGCAGTTTTTAAGTGAGCCAATGTAGAATAAGTGGTCAGAGAAGAGACCATTGCTCCAAACAGTTGACAGGACAAAGTACGAAAACACTCTGCTAGTAAATTGCAGAGGAGGAAGACTATAGGTTGATCATGCTATAGTGATCCTAGATTTTTCTCTATTAAAAGCTAGCATGCCCTGTGTGTGTGTGTGTGTGCGCGCGCGCATGCGTGTGCACGTGTGTGTCTAAACTTCCAGTATGTCTAGCTGGGAAGCCGAAATGTGAAAATGGGATGCTATATTGTACACTTTGAAAATACTTTAGCAGCACTTCTATGCAGAGCTTTTGGAGACTACAAATCACACTAAACTCTGTATTATGTTTATTTGTTCTAGTTAGTATTTTATTTTTACTGGTACATGTCTGCAGCACGTGATTATTATATTCCTTGTGTGGAGTTGGTACATGTACGTTAACATATCTTAATTCTTTTTTCATCCCCTGCTCCTCCTCTCTTTCCCCTGCCGTCCTTCTCTTGGTCTCCTTCCTTTTTGTGTGTTCGATGTATTTCACTTAAAATGATTGATTTCAGCTTCTATGGCAGGCAGAAGAGCTCTGAAAAGCGATGCAAGTTACTAACACACTTGTTACCCATTATGTCAGGTGATGTAAGCACAATAAATTTTAATTTTTAATGATCTAAAATA
This sequence comes from Hystrix cristata, assembly GCA_004026905.1. Taxonomy (NCBI): domain Eukaryota; kingdom Metazoa; phylum Chordata; class Mammalia; order Rodentia; family Hystricidae; genus Hystrix; species Hystrix cristata. The sequence continues at coordinate 16,413 of PVJO010026371.1, forward strand.
ATCGAGTAATAATAAAATTGCTTTAGATATACAAAGATGATTATGATTGTGGGAAATTCACAACTTCAGTGTAAATATCTATTCTGCTGCATACAGTCCACCCTTGGTGAACCTTTCTGAGTTTTCAATGATAAACCAGGTTCGCCACCACTGCATGTATTATGCTAAAACATATAACATCTATTTTGGTCCTCGCTTTTGGCTTAACTTTGATAGGTTGTTGCATGGAATGGAGACAGGTGAGGAAGTTTAGATTTGGGTGGTAACTTAGCACCACCAAGATTACACATTCCCTTCGCTGCGAAGGGAAACCTGGCATTAGAGGCTAAGTGATGTTATTGCCCTCAAGTTGCTTACCTTATAGCAAAGTTGACAAAAACATATATTCAAAAAATACTGGAACAGTGAAATGACCTCTCTCACTAGAGTACTTTTCAGGATATATGATAGATGTTTCAGTAACTAAAGTGGTGCCCGAGCTATTGAAAAATCACTTACAGGAATCGTGAATTTTGTAATGTTCAGTAGAGAACTGTTAACTGTTTTGAAGCAGAGAAGTAATATATGAGGATTCTAAACTTAATGGTGATTCGTTTCCACCATTAATTCGATTCAGGATATTGAGAAAGCAGAAACCGTGCAGTCAGAAATGCCCAGTAAGATATTATTGCATCCTAACTATGCAAGTATAACTTAGGTTAGACTTCAAAACTCTAGAAAGTATTTCTTTTCAAAGTAAGAGTAACATTAATAAAAATCTAAGTATCCATGTCAGTTTATTTTGTGCAACTAGAGCAACAAAATAGTGCCAACAATAAAATATTTTAAAGGTTGGCTGTGTCCTAGATATCAAAATAACTTTAAAAAAGTTTATCCCCAAACTTTATTATCATGCAGCACTTCCAGCCTGCACTAAATTTGTAGCTCTTGTGTTCATTATAATTCAGAACAATGCAATATTTCTTCAGAATCTATACCTAACATTATCAGCAGATGTGGACACGGGATATGGAATCCCATATTCAGTATTAATGCATTAATGCTTGTGAGTATTAATGCATGTGAGGAAGGTACAGTCACTTTTTGTGTAGTGTGTTTTGTGAAAGTCTAGGTGTGATGAGGTAGAGCATGCCTGGGGAAGTGACCTCACCAGGAGTGTGTGTTGAGGTGATGCCACACTGGGGAGCGGGGGCCTCTTTCTCTACCATCATCTTTTGGTGTAGTATCTGCTAAGCATTCACGAATGTCATCTGTCATTCTTGTTCTTTGCCTCAACGACAGGCACTTGTCAATATCATATGTGCCACTGTTGGCTTCATGGAAAACATTCTGGCGTGGATGCCTGTTCCAGGAGAGTTGCTAGGCAGAGCTGCCTTGGGCTTTAGGCTCCATTGTGTGCTGAAAGGTGGATGGTCACTTTGTACTTCTTTTAACCATGGGAGGTTGTTAGCTACCACATTCTGTAGATAGTGGCTGAACTAACTAAACGTCTAATGTCCTGTAATGGCTTATTATCTAGATGTCTACCGGAGTCTCACGTGCTCATAGGTGGGGCTGTTGGGAGGTGGCAGGATCATGGGTGTGTGGTACTGGATTAGGCCACTGATTGGCTTGGCCTAGTTCTGGGTGTGGTTGGTGGATTTCCTGAACAGGGACGACCTAACCTGGCTGTGGGAGGCACCAAGCAATAGATTTATAGCATGGATAGAACAAAAAAGGAAGAGAAGAAGGAAGGCTGCTACTTTTGGCTGCTGTGCCATGAACTCTTTCTCCTCCATTGTGCCCCTCTGTCAGGCCCCCTGCCTTGGAGCCAGCCATCTAACGGGCTGAAACCTTTACAAACTGTAAGCTAAACTAAACCTTTAAATTGCGGGCGTTGGGTATTTTGTCTCAGCAACGAGACAGTAATGAAGACAACTCCTAACCCAATGATTTAGTTAATAGAAATAATTATGATTTCTATGAGAATATTGTGTATCCTTGTTTTACTCTCCAATTGGCTGTATCACTTCTGTTGTTGTGTTATGGTATACCCAGAGAAATACAACTGTTACTCATTTGGAGTGGATAAAAGCATAACTACAAAAGCAAAATTCTTAAAATCAAGTCGTAAGTATCGGAGTCAAATATTAAACTTATTCAGATCACTTACTCCTTAAAATAGTCAATGCATTCACCTAACCGGCTTAAATATTGATTGTTCTTGCCGTGATTATATTTATCATTAGAATTTCGAGTAAGGCTAGTTTGGCTTTCAGAAGGGCCATACTTTTGGTGATGGTTTGACACAATGGTAATTTAGTTTTTAGCATAAACAGGGTTGCAAGTAAGAGATCACTCTCATACCAGGCAGTTGGATGGGACTTTTTTATAGTGTAGAGGAGCACCCTCACTTGGTGGGTCATTTTCTCTCATCTGCTTCTCAAATATGGGACCTGTCTGTTATGGACTGAAATCTAATATCTATTCTGTCTCTCTCTCTGTCTCTCTGTGTCTCTCTCTCCCTCTTTCCCTCTGTGTCTCTCTCTCTCTCTCTTTCCCCACTCCCTCTCTCTCTGATTATACCTAGAGCTTTTCAATAATAAGGCAGCACTATAGTGAAAGAAAATAGTTTTGGGCTTTAGTTGGATCAACTCGAAGGTCTGTTTTGGACTCCCAGGCTTGTGGTGGGTGACCCTGAGTTTGTAGAGGTGGAGGCCAGTGGTATGATCTGTGCTCATTAACTAATCCTTAGATGTTGGAAGTTTGCCCCTAGTGATCTGTTTGAGAACCAGGCTAGTTCTACATTTCTATAAGGTCACTCTCTGGACTCCTCTGCCTCATAAAAAAGGAGATTGTTCTTGGCCACATTTTTATTATATTGCAGCCCAGATACAGCAGTTCTCTGGCTGCTTGCATATCTTCTCTGCCTTCAAGCTGCTTTATTTGGTTACTTAAAGAATCGATACTTTTTTTGGCTGAAGCGACTTTTACACTTTTAACCTAACCTGTATTTTTAAAAAGCTAATCTTTAGGAAAAGCAAAATCTTTTCAGGGAAGCCTAAGGCATAGCCACGCTCTGTGAACTTTGAGAGCATTACTGCATGGCTGTGATTGCTGGTCTCTGTTGTGACACACTATTTTAAGCAGAATATTTTTTCTGTATTTTATAGTTAAGCAACCTTTCTATAATGAATATAAAGGCGAGTAATTAAAGGAACAAAAAGAAGTTTATGTTACGAAAAGTAAATTGAAAAGGAAGACTTTGGTATTGGTAGGGTGAGAGTAAACTGAAGTAAACACAGTATCGCCTGTAGAGGTGCTAACATGAAATCTTGACTGGCTCATGATACAAGAGTGAAAAAAACGTCCCTCTGAATTTAACTTCCTAGCAGAGGAGATGTGGCTGCAGCCGTGTCTGGAAAGTGCACTCAGTGTGTCTGGAGCCAGATGTTTCTCTTATGTGAATTAGATTTTTTTCTGGGGGGTGATGATAATACTGGTGCTGGAATAAAGTGGCATCTTTATTCACTGTACAGATAAACTGCAGCTCTTCTGTGCTGGCGAGAGCTATACAATATGAAGGCTCTCGAGCTGTATCTCTAGTAAGATTATGTGCTACTGTTTAGATTTTCCATAAAGAATCAGTAAAGAATTGTTTTAAAAACAAATCCTTGAGTACAATTAAGCCCGTTTTACCTTTCTGCCCAGAATGGTGTAAGTGAGGTGTTCTAAATAAAAGGCAACGATTTTTCTCCTTCACTTTTAAATTCTCAAGTTGGTGCAGGTTCCTGCAACTGGAATAAATAAAGGCTCTATCTAGTGAGCTGCTACACTCTCTGAGTATCAGGTCTGTGTTGTTCATGAAGGTAGAGGGTGAAGCCAGCGTGGCGACTCTTATCCCATTAATTCCGTGTGACACCAATAGCAGGCTGAGCAATTGAGCCTGCACTGAGAAGGGAGAGGGAGGGAGGGAGAGAGAGAGGAAGATGGTGGAGAAAAGGCAGGCAGGCAGGCAGGCAGGCAGGCAGGCAGGCAGTCTAGTACTGTGTTGTTATCAGCTGTCTGGGGTGGAGGGAAGGACAGCAAGGAGGCAGTGAGGTTTCCCTGTCTCCAAACTGAATATTTTACTGAGTTTTAATTATTTTCTCATTCTAATGTTGTATCTCCAAAATACATGTAGCTACATGAATATTTGCCAATGGAAAGACTTTAGACATAGTTACTATAACCTGTGAAAGGCACCCAAATTTCAAATAATATTTTATATATGCATATATAAATGAATTGTGTGTGTGTGTGTACATGTGTGTGTGCACGTGTGTATGAATAGTGGTCCTAATAGGTAGAAAAAAATCTGGAAAGGATTCTTGAATGAAGCGCTGACTTGATATGCTGTGCCTAATGAAGCAGTTAGCAGGTATGAGTTAAGTTAAAAATTAGGTGAGGCTGTGCATAAATCCAGAACACTGGCCGTGTGGCTCAGAGAGCTGTGCGCGGTACCCTTCCTAGACGTGCGGTTTGTTTCATAGTGCGCACGGGGCTCTAGGGGGCCCTTACTGGCCCCAACAACTCACTCAGCAGTTCGGTTTGAAAACTGTCTATTGTACAACTTTTATTACTTAAGAAGATGATCTCGCAAGTGGCTTGACACTATGGTCTTCTCAGATAAAGATCTTTTTTTTTTAATTTTTACCAAGAACATGTATTGGTACATTGTATACATAATGATCATAATCGACATGGTTATTTTGTACCTGTACATGATACATCTTGGTTCCCCCCCCTTACCCCCTTCCCCTCCCCTCTCTTCCATTCACCCACCCCTCCCTGTTTGC
>PVJO010026372.1:0-21223 GCA_004026905.1 Hystrix cristata
CCCTTCCCCTCACGCCACAGAACACGGTTCTGCCGCTCCCTGCCCTTCCTTTCCTTCCCCGGCACGGCCGCTTCTCCTGTAGCCTCCCGTTCACCCCCCGGTGCTAAACAGGCTCAAGAAAAGCCTTTAAAGTCGCCTGCTGTTCCGAAAGAGAAGAGCAGAAAGCAGGCCCAGCCCGACTTCCCGAAGCGGCAGGAGAGACAGCGTCCTGGCTGCCAGCTCATTCCAGCTCCAAGTAATCCCCGAGTTTTCCTGGCAGAGAGAAAACCACCAATTGCCAGAGACAAGAAATGAGGTGTTTTTTTCCCTCTTGCTTGCTTTTTTGCCTGCAGGAGAGAAATAACGGAAAGATTTTTTATCCTGCTCTCAAAATAACCAATCTAGCCCCAGCAGGGGAGGAAAAGTGCACTGCTGTGTTATGTCCCGCACTGAGAACATTTCCAGGATGTTCAAAGCACAGATGCGGCCGGAAGCCACGGCGTCGACTTCCTGAGCTGTAAGAAAGGAGTCTGCTCTTCAGGAGCCACTGGGCTCAGGTGCTCAGTTGCAAGGGCCAAGACCCCAGAATGGCGCCTAACTTCACACCGAAAGGCAAGGTCCTCCAAGAGCCAGCCTCCCGAGCCAAGGGGAGACTGCTGTGGGGCAGCAGGAGTGCGCGTCTAGAAAACGGCCGCTTGCTTGCACGGCGAGAGCAGCCCAAGCCTCACTTCCAATTGCTCTGACCTTAGTGTTCTTGCTAATGTCTCTGCCCTCACACACCGAACCTCAGACTCGTAGGCCCACGAGCGAGACGACTGCTAAAACCGTCTATGCCCACCCGAGGCTTGAACGCGTTCCCAGCACTCACGTGTGGGAGACCTAACCCCCAGCGAATGGTGCTGGGTGGTGCACTCGTAAGATCAGGGAGTCCCAAGGGCTCTGCCAGGTGAGTGTGATCACGGCAGGGCTCAGTGGGTTGCGGTAAGCGAGTTTGGCTGCTCCAGCCTGCACGCGAGCACCCTTTGTCCCTCCCGGCTTCCTCTGCGGGAAGAAGCCTGACTTCACCAGCGGAGCCCAGTCTTCTGTGCGATCCTGCACCCCTCGGGCCCGAGTTCACAGCCACCCGCGCTTCTGCCCCACTGGTGACAAGCCCGGGTCCCCCGGCCCTGGGTTTGACAGAACTCACACCCCAGAGTGCCGATCAGGGTGGGCAGGGTATTTCCAGCACCCCAGGGGCTGCGTGAAACTGTGCATGGTAAGAACACTGCGTTCTGTATGATTTCCTATGCGCATGCACAGGCCTAACAAGGGCTCAGCAGCAACTCACACTTTCCTCTGGCTGTTTGAAGGATATAGTTTTATCTGCATTCGCCTACAGTGCGGCACTGGAGTCCCTTTGTCCTCTGATTCAGTACCTGTTGACCGATCCGTCCCAATCCTTCCCCCCCCACTCCCTCCAGCCTCAGGTAATCGCCACTCCCATCTTTGCTGCTATGAGGTCAAGCCTTTTGGACTCCACACATGAGTAAGATCATGTGGTATTTGTTTTTTTGTGCCTGGCATATTTCACTTAAAATAACCTCCCGTTCATCCACGTTGTCGCAAACGGCAGGATTTCATCCTGTTTCGGGGCTGTGTCACACCCCGTGGTACTGAGGTACCATGTTCTCTTCATGTGTCATCAGCTGATGGGCGTGAGGCCGTCTCTGCTGTCTGGCTCACTGTCCCGCACACTGTCCTGGGCGCTGCTGGCTCGTAACTGGTCTTCAAGTCTCCTGTCTGTGTTCTGCCCCAACATCGCTGGCTGTTTGGAGTTTGCCTCTTCGTACAAGCATCAGAGTCAGTTGGCAATACACACAATTTACTCGTTGGGAGTTGCGTGGGACTGTGGCGAATGCGCAGATCAAACCAGAAAGAACTGACATGTGGTGTGGGGGCACCACGCACACCGGGCAAGTGTCCGCACTGAGCTACATCTCGCCCAAGAACTGACCTCTTGACAGTGTGGTGTCCTCCTTCATGCTAACGTAGGATACCACTCCATTTATTTGGTTCTTCTTTGACTCTTTTAAATCAAAGTTTCATAATTTCCTGATATACTTTTTATACGTATCTTACTGATTGCATTTGAATATTTCATTTTGGGGGTACTAATGTAAATGGTATTATGCTTGAACTTCAAATTCTAATTGTTCATTATTGCTATACAGAAAAATGGTTGACTTTTGGGCATTAATCTTGCATCCTGGTATCTTGGTATAATCACTTGCTAGTTCCAGGAATTAGTTTTTCAATTCTTTTGGATATTCTACATAGACAATCACATCATCTTCAAAGACAGTTTTATATCATCCTTCTCATTCTATATAATAACAAAATAATGTGTGCCTTTTATTAAAAATCAAATAAGACAGAAACTAGGAAGTGAAAGATAAATGTTTTCCTCCATCTCATTCCCCACAAAATTACTGTTTAGTTGTATTTTTCTAGTAATTTTCTATGTATATATAGGCTCATATATGAGCAAGTCCTTTTCAGCTTTGCACAGAATCTGACCTTATTATATATGCAGTCCACATACCCTGGAAATTTATGTCACGAGTCTTTCAAATGCATAATCATCTCTGTGTAGCTGTACCGTATTTAACCAAGATCCCACTGGTAGATACTTAATTATTTCCAGCTTTACAATGTCACAAAAATATTATGGTGAGTATCTTTGTACCTGTACTTTGTGTTCTTATCCAAGAATACGTGTAGCATACAACTCCAAGAAAACAGTGCTGGGTTAGAGAAAGTAATATTTTAAATTTTGATTCAAACTTCTGATTTCGGCTTTGACATATAAAGAGCTTTGAAGTCATAAATTCTATCTTTCAAGCAAAAGCTAAAAAAATTGAAAATCCATGACTTTTCTTGGACCTCTCAGAGATCAAAACATGACCTGCAAATCTGGATAGATGGCACATCCAGAGGACACAGCCCAGCATCCACACCGCTGGTTCCATGAAAGCAGGATCATGTAGAGGTAGTGTGGATGGATGTCTGGAAGGTCAGTGTACACGGAGTGCACAGAGAATCCCTGGGGCTAGGTGGTCTGATGGACGAGTCTCTACACTTCTGTGAGCTTTCACTGCAGGAACCCACCCAACTCACTGTTTCTTTCAGGGAGAATGGAGGATAATTACTGTGAAATAGAGCCAGAAATCTTCCACTAGAAAGGCCTAATTTCCAGGGAAATGACTTTTGCAGGGCCTCCTCCTAGGCAGGAAAAGGAGCTCTCCCCTCTGCAGCTCCTGCCAGTAAGGCAAAAAAATATCTTAAGGAGGATTTAGGCTTCCAGTAGTAGATCGATACTATTAGAGTCAGAGAATGGAGGAGGAGTGTGGGGTAAGATCACACAACCAGAGGGACATTTGTCTAAGTCAGAGTGCTGACGCAGATGCCCATGAGAAGGGCTTAACTAAATTGGAAGAGTGTGCCTGACCAGGCCTGCCCTTGGCTGACCCACCATCCTGGCACCCCAATAAAAGCCCAGTGGACTGTAGCTAACACAGACAGAGGCAGAGGCAGAGTCTCTGAGGAGGATGGAGAGGACTCAAAGTGAAGAGTGCAGATGGAAATGAGCTTGATTGTGGATCAACAAAACCCTTCCAAACCTAAATGCAAAGGAGGACAATAATGAAACGAATGAGCAGAAGGGGACATTCAAGAACTGAGAACAACATCAAAAGGTGTGGGATCCGCACATAGGATGCCAAGAAGAGAAGGATGAGACAGAAGACGGGAAGTAACCCCAGATGAGCATTTCCCAGAATTCACGACAGACGCAGAGTTATAGATTATCGATCCTATGCCCAAGGAAGATAAAAACAAGGAGAAAAATCGAAAGATACCAAAGGGAACAAGAAACTTTACCTGGAAAGGAATGAGGATTAAAAAGCACACCAGGCTTTTAATCAGAAACCATGCAAGCAAGAAGACTGATAACTGAAATACTTAAAGTGTAGAAAGAAAACAACAATTTACAATTCTATATCCAGAAAAATTGTCCTTCAGAAGTGAAGGAGAAATGAAGCACAAGGACACACATCACCAGAACATCTCCCTTCAAGTGAAAGCAGTTCCTCAGGCAGAAAGAAATGATAGAGGGCAGAATCTTGAGCGTGGACAAAGCAAATAAAAAGACTGAGAATGAATAAATGAAAGGCAAATAAAACCTTTTATTTCCTTATTTTTAATTGATATAAAATATGCCATTTAAAACAATGATAGAATAAAATGATCCCATATTACATTCAGAGAAGTGTAGTAAATGCTAGCAATGTCACCCAGGACTAGGGAGTAACTGGGATTATCTATTTTAGGTTCCTGGGCACATGTTAAATGGCGCAGTGTTACTTGAGAGAAAATTTAGATTACTAAAAAATGAACATTCTAATTTTCAGAGCTACCATAATTTTTAAAAAGAAGCATAATTGATATGCTAATGGGTGAGAAAAAGAATTATATGAAATGCTCACTCAAAGCCAGGGAGGGTAGAATAAAGAGGAGAAGAAACAAGACAAATGTAATATGAAAAAAAAGAGTTGAGACAGGGTAGATTTCAAGCCAACTCTGTAAATCAGGACCTTTGATGCACATGGCCTAATATACCATATAGGTGTCAGAAGCTGTCAGAGTGGATAGAAAACCAGTATCTAAGTGCCTGCGTCTGAGTAATGCACTTTAATTCAGGGTCTTGGATTGGTGAAAAGTAAAGGGACAGAGAAAGATAGGATAAAGAAGAAAAATCATATAGTATCAGTTTTTGAAGAAAGAAATTTGTCAAAAACCCATCATTCATTCATGATAAAAATTCCTACAAACTAAGAAGGAGAATTTCCTCAATGTGCTGAAAGAAAGTTATTCAAAATCCTTTAGCTGTCATCATACCTAAGGGTGAGAAGCCAGATGTCACCCAGAGACTGAGAACTAAGCAATGATGCCATTTCTTACCACTCTTATGGTATTGGAAGTCCTAGCTAAAGAGATAATACAAGAAAATAAATAAAAATGTATTGGAAAGGCTGAACTGGAAATATACATTCACAGATGATATAATTGTCAATACGGAAGATCACAAAGTATTTGTGAAAAGCTGTAACTGTTAGTAAGTAGAGATACAAAATCAGTAAGATTGGAAGATAGAAAGATACAAAGAAGTTAGGGATATATGAAAGATACAAAGATACAAAGTCCATAAAATGGTAGATACAAAGATGTGAAGTTGAAAGATAAAAAGAAGATACAAAGACACAAAGAAACAAAAGATACAATGGCCATAAAAATGGCATTTGTTTTCCTATTTACCAGAAATGAATAATTAGAATTTGAAACAGAAGAAAACACCATTTAGGAAATCACCAAAAAAAAAAAAAAAAGAGAGAGAGAAATCTTATATATACATCTAATAAACTATCTCCAGGGTCTGTACACTGAAAAGTATGAGATACTGAATAAAAAAATTAAGGATCTAAATAAACAGACAGGTGATACATGCTTGTGAATGGCATGACTCAATATTACTCAGATATTAATTCGTCTTAATTCGAGTTAGGGATGGAATAAAATATTAATCCAATCAATATTATTCCAATATTAATCAGTTTTCAGATATTGGCAAATTGATTTTAAATTTTATGGGAAAAGCAAAACACCTAAAATTGCCAACACAATATTGAAGGAAAACAAAGGTTAAGGACTTGCTCTACCTGATTTGAAGACTTATTTTTAAAAAGTCAGTGTCAATAAAATTAAATAATATTAAAAAGTCACTGTGATTAATATGGTGTGATTTTGGCAAGTAATAGATGGTGGTCATGGGAGTAGCACAGAGTACAGAAACAGACTGGCACAAATACAGCAATCTGATTTTTTATAGTGATAAATTGTTCAACATATCACTAGAAGAACAATCCATGAAAGCAAACCTTTGTCAGTTGGATTATATCAAAACTGAAAAGTTCTAGTCTATGACAATCATTGCTAAAATGCAAAGACAAGCCAGAGGATAGAGGAAAAATGGACCATTAAAAAATAATTGACATACGATCTGAACCCATCACTAAAGAAGATAGAAAGATGCAAATACACAGAGAAAGTGACACTCAATATAATTTTTCATTAGGAAAATGCAAATTAAAACAACTACCAATCACTTATTAAAAGACTTTTAAAAACTGACAATACCAATTACTGGCAAAGATGTTGAACAAAACCAAATCTCAGTCCCTGCTGATGGGAATGCAAAATCGTCAGGCATTCTGGAATACAGGCAGTTTCTCACAAAGTTAGATATAGTCTTATCGAATTCTCCAACAATCATGCTCTGGGAATCAACGAAACTTATTTAAAAATTCGTATCTACCCGAGACATGAGTACAAGTCTTTATAGCGTCTTTACCCACAGTAAAGTGTGGAAGAACCAGGATATTCCTGTGGTGAGCGGATTAATAGACCCTGATCCTGCTGAGTGGTAAAATAAAACGGCTATTAAGCCCCCACAAACATGTGGAGGAATCTTGGTCCGGGAACCAGTCTGAAAACACTGTGTCCTGCATGATATTTCTACCACGTCCTACAAGTCGAAACGTTGAAGGTGGTGCAGATCAGGGTTTGCCAAGCACACTGCTGGGACGGGACCGATGGGGAGGAACAGATCGCCACGACCATTTGATATGGTACCACGATGCTGTAACTGCGGTTACACACAGGCCACACGCTCTTGGCAAATCCGTAGACCATTAGCACTCGGGGCGTGGACAGGCCAGCGGCTGTGGACTTACCTTGCGCACTTACCTCCCACCCCTGAGTCAGCCTGCTGGACGCTGCCCGCGGGGCCCTGTGCAGGCCGGGCGAGCCTGGACACCACCGCCGAGCTGCCGCCCTGCCTCCCGGGTGGGCAGACTCCAGAACAGTAACCTTGAAGGTTGAGAGACCCCAGGACAGCGTGCAAGTGGGACAGGACACTGTGACTGTGTTACAAGTGCAGGGGCGAAACGCGCTGGCCTCGGCACGGTGATGCAGGGAGTCTGTGGACCGCGCAGAATGGACCCCCGCAGCCCTGACGAGGTGGCTTCCCGGGAGGTCCGGGCTCGCCTCCGGCCACAGTGCAGGTGCACGGAACTGGGGCTGGCCGTTGGCCGTGGAGGTGGGGCCGCTCCCCCGGCTGGGGCAGAACCTGCGAGTAGTGGGTGCGACAGTCCACGAGGGTGAGCCGCGGCCCTTGTGGACTGAAACGGGAGGGCAGCATGGACTCGCTGTGGTTGTTGAGGTATCGAAACGCACGCAGCTGTGGATGTCAAGGGATTAGGATGCACACGTGTGCTTTCTCCTTCTGTCGGCTGAAAGCACCTAGAAACAAAGACCCACAGTAATTACAAACTCGCCTGGACCTGGGCCTCGGCTTCCAATGCCGTTTTTTAACAAAAGGAACCAGGTGAAGTGGCTGACCCTGGGGTGGGAGGTAAGTGCGCAAGGTGAACCTGGAGCATGCTGTAGAAAATAGGAACGTGCCCGTGTTTTGAGTACAGTCACGGTGTGTCCAGGGCTGGAGTGAGGTGAGAGGGAAGACTAGCGCTCCCAGAGGGAGACAGAACTGTGCGAGCAGCAGACTGACTGAGGCAGTACCCAGCCAGAGCCAGCACACCTTCCGGAGCTTTCGATGACACAGCCGGCCGCCACGTGCAGGGAGATAGCTCGGGGTATAACATCAAACCCACCCGCCCACTCCGATAGACAAATTACTGAAGCAGTAAACCAGGGAGGAGACAAGACCTCCCACCAGAGTGCCAAGCGGTTCTTCCCATGTGCCGCCTGGAGTTGGAGCACACCCCTCTGCCCCGGCATGGGCTGCACACCCGGCGGCTTGCTGCCCAACGGTACAGTGTGGAAAGGGCACACGAGGCCGGGGAGACCGCACCCTGCGACCTCTAGGTGAGTGAGAATGACAGCAGTGCTGTCACGAGCAGGTGTGGCCTCGGCAGAGCCCCCTGGGAGAGCACACGCCTTGGTAGTGATGTGACCAGAGGCCACCTTGTCTCCTCGGCCCTGCTCCCAGGAGCCAGAGCCACAGTCGAGGCAGGAGGACATCAGGAGATCCTGCTTGATGGAAACTCGGGGCCATACTGAACTCGCCTGCTTGGGAACTGCTGAGGTCCGGGAAGACTCTGAAAATCTGTCCGAGCTCAAAGGAGCCCAGGGAGACGGGGCGACCAACTGCAGTGTGGTGTCCTGAAGGGGTCCTGAGACAGAAGTGCACTGGGAAAAAGCTGGGAAATATGAGAGAAAATTAGTTTCCATCCATGATGATGCATTAATATTGCTTCACTAACTGTGACAATAGATGAGAGCAACCTAAGATGTTGATAATGAGGGAAAGCTGTGTTTGAGATGTGGGAATTCTCCGAAGCATCTTCTCAACTTTTACCTGACTCTAAAACCGTTCTGAAACTTACTAAAAATTTTTACTGACAGCAACAAAGAAGTCCATAAAAATGTTTCAATACACACTTCCACTATCTGTGAGATTTTTCTCTGTGCCCTTGACAAAAATCAATGTTATCAACCCTTCTAATATTTGTAAATTTGAAAGGCGATAAATGAGATCTTGTCTAAATTTGCATTTTATTTTATTTTTTATTGGTGTATGTTTGCAGTACACAATGATTACATTCCTTGTGGGGAGTTGGTTGCATGTACATACATAACTCATCTTAATTCTTTTCTCGTCCCTTTCCCTGCCCCTCCCTTCAGCTCTTAGCCCAGAGAGAATGGCCATCACCGAGAAATCAAACAGTAACAAATGCTAGCGAGGCTGTGGGGGAAAACGAGCTCTCTACACTGCTGGTGTGAGTGTGAACTAGTACAACCACTGTGAAAATCAGTGTGGAGACACCTCAAAAATTTGCATTTTTAAATTATGAGCGAGATTTAGTGTCCTTCCGTGAATGCCTCGCTGCCTTTTCTGTAGCTGTATGCCATCTTCCTCTGCTAATGTTCCGAGGTGGTGAGGTGGTCGCTGGCTGGTCTCCTTCCTGTGTGAAACTTTTGGTGTGGTAAAAGGGAAACATTAACCCCTTCCTTTCTTAAGTTTGTAGATTCTCGTTCAGGCCCTTTTCTTTGGCATTCTCTGAAGTATCTGTCTGTGCAGAGAATTTGAAGGGTTTATGTAACGGATCTCTCTCTTTCAGTTTCAGGCATGAATCACACTTCTGTCTTATTCCCAAATTAAGTTTCCCGTGGTCTGGCCATTGTGATCTTGACACCTCAGCTGGCTGGCTGGCCCTGGGGGTGCGGGTTCCCTCTGAGCTGCGCTGGAGTCTTTTCTCGCTGCACTGCTTCTTTCCAGAGAGTCATGTGCAGGCCGGGCCCTGGCCTGCCTGGAGACACTGTGCACGTGGCCTTGTCAAGAGTGCTGTCTAGCTCCAGGAGATCAGAATAGGTGGGCTCCGCAGGATGATGCAACGTCCTCCTTTAGGAGGTATGTTTTCATGTGGTTCCTGTATGTGCATCTCTGGCAACTCACTAGCTACTTTTTTTTAATACTTTGGCTGGTTTCTCTCAATTTCCTACTGGTCAAATGCTAGGTCCTTGGTTCAGGGATCAGCCGATGGCCTCTTTTCTCCTGTGTGCGTCCCTTCTTTGGTAACTGTCACAGCTTGGACCTGGGGTATCCCTCCCTGTGTGTGGAGGTCCACAGGATTGTGGGCAGCTGTATTCTTTGCGGGCTTGTCCACTCAGGAGTTAACAGCCTCCTTGCTGTCAGGAGGTGGGGCCTGGTGAGAGGCAGTCACTGGGGCGTGGCCTGAAAGAGCTATCTTCATCCCCAGCTCCTCTCTGCTCTTTCTGTTTCCTGACCTCCTGGAGGCAAACAGCTTTTGCTGTGCCTGAGCCTTTCCCGTGCAGTTTTGCCTTGGACCACGGACTGAAACATGAGCCAAAGCAAACGTCTCCCCCTTAAATTGTGGGTTTCATGTGTTGAGTCTCAGCAAGGGGCACGCTGCGACTCAGGCAGTGAGCTTCGTTCATTTCATGACTGTAACTTAATGCTTCCCAGTTTTACAAATTCCAGCTGATTCCACCCGGACTCTTTTCACCCCAGACTCGCGTATCCCAGTAACTGTTAGGCATCTCTCTTGTTTATGTAACAGAAATCTCACAGTTTTCACATCCAAAAGTGAGCTCTTTATCTGCACTTCTGATTTTCAGTCGTCCAGTAACTGGCAAATTCGTCATTCCAGCCGCTAAGGCCAAACAGGTTGGAATCATTCCTTGGACTTCATCTCACACCAACGTCCAAGGTGTTTAAGGTCTTCTGGCAGTTCACGCGACTCTGCAATCCAAACATCTTCCATTGCTCGACTGCTACAACTCTGGCCTGAGACACTGTCATCTGTCCTCTGGAATATTGCTGAAGCCCCCCTGTGATTTATTTTCTAGGATGACCTTTTAAAACACATTAGAATATTTTGCCTCTCTACCCAAAATGCTCAAAGGTTCACCACATTACTCATTAATTTGCTAAAACTTTACAATCAGCCCCAAGACCCTAAAACAGAGTCTCCTGTCAGTTCTGTGACTTTGCTTCCAGGATCCCCTTCTTGTTCCCCAAGCTCCACCCACGCAAGAGTCTCTGCCTCCTTGAGTGTGCTCAGCGGGCATCCCGTGAGGGCCTTGGCACCGTTCTGTCCCCGGTGCCACCCCCTCACCAGGTGAGGAGGCCGCTCTACACCCCTGACCCCCTATGCTCTTTTAGCCTCATTGTCCTGTTGCCCACTGATCTGCTCCTTGTGATTGTTTCTTGCTCAGCTGCCCCTACTAGAACACAAACAGTATGGAATACCTGTCTTACTCTGTCCAAGGCTCTACTCTAGGAGAGAGGACAGTGTGCAGCACTTCCTATATATGACTATATACTTAGTATATGTTCAGCAAATGTTTTTTTGAATAAGTGAATAAATCCCACGGAATACTTGGCAGCTGGACCTAAAGTAGACAGAGCTCTAGCTTTGGTCCTGTCGTGTCTCTTGGGACTTTTCCTGTCTAAACTGTGAGCATGTTTGTGTCCCGTGGGGCCTTAGTGGCTAGAACATGTACGCCTTTAATACTTTCTTGGTGGAAAGAATTAAGTTCCAAGGACCTTTACAAATTGAGAGAGAGAGCAGAACAAAGACTCTGGGAGCAGGGTCAGACTGCCACACTTTGAGAATAAATGGAAATGTAAAGAAGGGAGGGCTGCAGAGAGGAGAGGCAGTGACCTGGGTCTGGTATCAGGGTGTGCTGTGGTCTTGGTTCAGCCGCCTTCCCATTGCTGTGACGAAGTATCTGAGGAAATCACCTTAAAGGAGGAAAGGTTCATGTTGGTTTGTGGATTTGGAGGGTTCAGTCCACGGACAGCTGGTTCTGTTACCCTTGGGCCTGTGGCCAGCAGCAGCAGCCTGGTGGAAGGCATGGTGGAGGGAAGTTGCTCAGCTCATGGCATCTGGGAAGAAGACAGAAGGGAGAGAAGGGACCAGGCAGCAGACAGATTCCCAGGCTATGCCCCAGGGACCTACACTCACCAACCAGGCCCATCTCCTAGCGTCTCCATCCTCCCTGGACAAACTTCCAGCACTTGAGCTTTGGGGGACAATGGAGATCCCCATCATGGCAGGTCTGCAGGTCACTGGGGTGATAGTTCTGGGAGGTGAGGCCTTGGCCAGTGACAGGTGGAGGGTGAGCCATGTGAGGGCAGAGAGAGATGTCACTCAGGCACTGTGTGCAGGCCCTTGTCAGACACCAGCTTACTGGCACCTTGACCTTGGACTTTCCAGCCTCCCAAAATGTAAAAAATAAATTTCTGATGTTTATGAACTACCCAGATTATGACATTTTGTTATAACAGTTGTAATGGACTAAGACTTGTGGGTGCCGAGATAAACATGGTTCAAACATTTCTCTGTGCCATTCCCTAATCTCACGCTCCTTCTGTTCAGTTCCAACTCCCAAGTAAAAGCAGCAGGCTCATATGGCAGAAGGAGTCCTAGACTTGGAAATCAGAAAGATGAGTTTGAATCCTGGCTTTAAATTATGTTGAACTCTTATAAGTCATTCAACCTCTGGGGATGGCATTTTTCTCATTGCAGGAACATTAAATGAGAAATGTAGACAAAAACCTTCACACCCAACACCGAGCAGCTGCTCAGGATGGGCGGACTGAGCCCGCCTGTTCTCGGGGCTGATAGATGATTCACATTCAACCTTACATGGCTCCGGCTCTGTTAATAGGATTGGCTGATAGGATTTGTCTCCCTTTGCACCTCTTTTTCCTTGGAGGTTTTCTTAGACTTTCTGTTTTGCTACAACGGAGTCTCACAGACAGGGTAGCATAAAGAATAGAGGTGTGGTTCACATCTGTTTCTGGAGGCTGGTGAGTCTGAGACCATAGTGCCTAAACCAAGCATGGACCTTCATGCTCGCTCTGACAGCAGAAAGCCCCCTCGGCCAGCGAAGCCAGCACCCTCTTCCTCTTCCTATAAAGTCGTTCGTGCATCATCCTCATGAGCTCAGGTCTAACTGCCCCCCGGCCCATCTCCATCTGTCATTAACAGATGACTCTGGGACCACCTTTCCAACACGTGAACTTCTGGGAGACACACTCAAACCATTGCAGATTTCTTTTGTGTAATTCTTTAATGTTTGCTCCTTATACCACTGGATCCCTCATTATGCATGGGACATTCTGGCTTTCAGAACAAACAAGAGGAAGAGAGAAGATATTCGGACATATTTCTCCAGAGAAACAGAGGAGCCAAATCCTTCTCTCCCCAGGAGTGGATGTAGGAAGGATGTGGTTTTAATGTCCCTGCTTGAGCACTGCCAGCTCCACAGCAGGGCTGCTCACAGAGCCCAAAAGTCCCTAAATGCGTCCCCTACAGGGAGGCGCCAGCAGCCCCACTGCTAGGACGCAGCAAGGGCTGGAGAGGCTGAGAGGGGCTCAGGCACACGGCCATCCCGTGAAGATGCACTGGGAACCCTACGGCGCTCTGGCCGCTGACCCGCTGGGGCTCCAGAGTGAGATCAGTATGCAGAGAGAGGGGCTGTTCCCAGGTGCAGTGAGAGTCATCCTAAGGCGACACATTTGAAAGCATTAGGGAACATGAAAGCCGCCTGAGGATGTGTCTTTCTGGGCTGCTATTGAAATTTTCCTGCGCTCCCCTCTGAGTTTCAATCTGCTGCAAGTAACTCTCACCTTGATGAGGACTAAGTCTTCTCCCCAGCAAGGGGTCCTCGGAAAATACATGCTTTGGGGCCTGGGAGTCTGCGAATGCCATCGCTGCCAGGCTCAGGCAAGTCGCTAACATCTCTGAGACTCAGTTTTCTGTCTGTACTTTGAAAGCAGTAACACCCATCTCACAACATGGAAACACAAATAAGAGACATCGGTGTAGCACCAGCTTCTTCATGTGCACGGAGTGTTCTGCATCCCAAAGCCTCGTCCTCTTTTCCGGGTCTCCGGAGAATTTCTGAACTGCAGACATCATTGTGAACCAAAGGGACCGTGATTTCCACTCCTAACACTGATGCCGCCACCTCGCTCTCTCTCCAGTCCTGCACCTCACCAGGCTCCTCCTCACCCGTCTCCTCGTCACGAGGAGGGCACGATGGTGCCCGTGGCCACTCTGCTCCAGGGTCCCCCGAGCCCTCTCTCCCCACGGAGTCTGTGCGCCACCCCCGCCTCCAGCCAGGCTCGCACCCTGCTTCTGTCTTCGCTCTCCTATAATCCACTCGCTGGACAGCTGTACAAACACACGCATCTTTTAAAATGCGTGAGGGCCTCCTGCTCTGTGGCAACCTTCCAGGGACCTCCCTCTCCCGAGCTCCTTCCTGCTCGGCTCGTCCCCTTTTCCTGGGCCACAGTTTTCTCTTCCGTGTTGATGAGCTAAGAGTGCTAAGAGTAGTGTGTAAGTCCTTCCTTCAGTCCCTGAGCTGCCAGGTTGACAGAATAATCTTCCTCAAGATTGTCGCTTGTCACTTCCCTCTTCCTTATCAACACTCACTGGCTTATGTTTGTGGATGGGGAACGTGCAGGAACTCAACGAATTCGTGAGCTCTGTAGTAGGACACAATCTTGGCTTCGCCTCCCAGGATCAGTGTGACCTTAACAGCCAAATCATTTTTCCTCATTTTATTTATAATATGTGGATGATAATTCCCCATGTAATAATCTCCAATACAGTCGTCCCACCTAGTAAGTAGAAAGTAAATGGCAATCATTTTTGCTCAGTTGTAAGGCAGAACCCAGATTCCTTATCATGTCAAGCGAGACCCTTTTAAGTGTCATTTACACTTGTCTCCCTTTTGGACTCATCTTGTATCTCTGTCTGGAAGGACAGTGGTCTCCAGCTCCAGTTAAGTTTCCATCATTTCTCAAAGAAAGCATGATTTTCATGATTGTCTTATTTTAGCCTGGAGTGGTCGTGGTCTCCATTTCCAAGTGGCAAGATTCTATTCAACCTTCAAGATCAAGTTCAAAAATTGAGTTGAGAAGGTCAGTTGGGTTCACCTGGTTTTTATAACTTCTCCATTAAAAAAAACCCTTTGAATGATGGAAAAGGTATATAATAAAAAACCAATAAATATTTAACAATGGTGGGAAATGTAAGAGGAGGTCATTAGTGAACCGTAATTTTGATATATACTTAAAATACAGAAAGTGATCAGAATATCTCATTTCTGGCTATTGGGAAACTTTGAAAAACTTCTGAAACAAAATACTTAGAAACGATGGGTAAAGTGTAAAAAGCATCACTTTAAGCACATAGCTAAACTTCTGAAAAGGGTACATCTTCGGGGAACCTAAACAGAAGGGTGCCTGAAATTAAAGCAGAGAAGGGCCCCAGGCAGCAATTACTGGGGATTGTTTGCTGTGGTCACTGAGCAAGAAATGTGAGTGGCAAACGGCTGTCAGGGGAGAAAACAGAGCTGTGGTCTTCTGCAAGTGGAAGCTGGAACTGAGACCCCTGCACAAACCTGAAACCTTACAAGTGCTGCACTATAGATAGAATAATGTGCTACAAGAAATATCTCCACCTAAAAGAAGAATGAAACAAAACCCTTCTGCCTTGGCATGGGAGGGAGACACCTCTTCTGCATCTCTGTGACTGCAGCTGCCCATGATGGGGAGTCGGAGCTCTGAGGATCCCAAGCACATGGGGTCCCTCTCAAGAGCAAACAGTGGTCTCTCTGGAAAGACAGACCGTCAATGCAAGCTTCACAGTGTTTTTAAACCCAAAGAAGTGACAAACGTGATATTTACATTCAAAAAGAAAAGCACAAAAACAAGAAATCCAGCCAGGGAAAGTCAGCAGAAAGAACAGACACAAGAATCAGGCCCTCAGTAATCTCAACTAGTAGAATCACTGACCAGAATATAAGTAAGAATTAAAATAAAATTGGAATTGAAAAGATAATAACTTAAAAATATATACAACAAAAAACAACCCAATAAAAACAGAATACAATGTGATGTTTTGATACATGGATATACAGAGTCCATGAAAAAATGTACACATCAGGAAAAGAAAAACTTGGATAAATATTTTAATACCAAATTTATCGAGACATCATGAAATTAATACAAGTTACCTTCAGCCTCTACAATTATAAGAGGTGCTCAAAGTGGTGGCTATTAGCGTTCAGATACTTATTAGTACAGTGAACTGCTGAAGTGGGTATACATTTTTTGGCAGACTCTGTATTAGGCGACAATTAATGCAGGATAATTGGCCTACCCATCATCTGAAATTTTAGCATCTCTTTATAGTGAGCACATTGACAATCCTCATTTTGTAATATATTTCCACCATAACTCATAAATATGTACAAATACTATGCCAATCAAAAAATTAAACTTAAAATTAGCAAATTAAAAATTAAAATTAACTAATTTTAATTTAGTTAAAAAATTAAAAGGTGAGGTTGGGGATTTCATTCAGTGGTAGAGTGGCAAGTGCAAGACCCTGAGCTCAACCTTCAACACTCCCCCCTAAAATTAAAAAGTGAATAATCTCAACTATATCACCAAAGAACATATATAGATGAAAAATATAATACAAAAATATGTGCCACATTACACAACATCAAGAAAATGCAAATTAAAACAGCAATAAGACAGCTATTGGAATTGTTGGAACCCGGAAAACTGACAATAACAAGTGCTGGTGAGGTCAGGGGACACCGGGGATTCGCATCTGCTCCAGGTAGGAAGGCCAAAGTGGTGCAGCCTCTTGGGAAGACAATTTAGTGGTTTCTTACAAAACTAAACATACTCTTGCTATCTGATCCAGCCATCAGGCTACTTGGTACTTACCCAAAGCCTGCACATGGATATTTACAGCAGCTTTAGTCCTAATTGCCAAAAATTTAGAAGAAACCAAGATGGCCTTCGGAAGGTGATGAATTGTGATACACTTAGACAACAGACAGTGGACAATAGACAATGGATACTTAGACAGTTACTCAGTGCTAGAAAGAAATCTGCTATCTAGCCAAGAAAAAACACAGAGGAAACTGAAATACATATTATTAAGTGGAAGAAAATAATCTGAAAAGTGGATATACTGCATGATTGTAGTGCCGTGATCTTCTGGAAAAGGAGAACAATAGAAATAGTGAAAGACCAGTGGTTTCTGGGGGATTAGGCAAGGGGGATGTTCAGAGGGAGCAAAGAGAATTTTAATTTCTGAAGTGGAATAAAAATTTGGAAATTATTTAGAATGTAATACAAAAAAAAGAATGTAATACAGAGAGTGAAAGAGATTGAATAAGTCAGGTATAAAAAAATAGAATGAGAAATTTACCACTCAATCAGGTTTCTAGGGAAGAAATTGAGTGAATGGTGGTGTGGAGAATGCTGAAGTGATTATGGGTTAGGATTTTCTACAATCAATGATTTCAGATTTAGGAAGCACCACAAATTCCAAATAGGATACATTTTCAAAAAATTAGCATCTGCACATGTTTTTATAATACTGACAAACACAGCAATGAGAGATTTGCTATAGAAAGTGAAAGGAAAAACAGAAAAACAGCTGTCAGTCTAAAATTTATAACTTACTATTTTTTGGGAAAACAAAAGTCCTTTACTGAATGAATACCCAAAATACGTATGTTGGGAAGGAGGAACTTGTTCAGAGGGAGGATTCAGATGTCAGAAGGGATTTACAAGAAAAGCAACAGGTTGACGTTGTCAAGATTTTTATAAGTATTATTGGTACAAAACAATGACTAAGAAAGGTGTGAGAAACAAGTTGAAAACAAAAATATACTAGACAATGATAAAAATAGTAACAAAGTACTGTACATGGTAGTGAAACTGCTCAGATTGTGCATAGTTCTGAAGGAGTTTTAAAACAGTCAAGTTTTAAGAATTAGTACAAAGAGAATAGAATTTTTGTGTGTGATTTAACATAAAAATGAAAATAAAAGTCTGTTTGGTTGATTAAAAATAAGTCAAGAAAAGTATAAAATAGGTAAAATAGAAACTAAAAAGATAATATAATTTCAATCATAAACTCAAATAATTGAGTAATTGTTACTCTCCCAAATAATTGATACTCTCCCAAATAAACTCATACACTGAAATTCTAACATTGACCACCTCAGAATGCAACCTAATTTGGAAGCAGGGTCACTGCAATGCAATAAATTAAGACAAGATGATAATTGAATAAAACAGGCCCTAATCCAATGTGACTGGTGTCTTTAGAAGGGAATCAATGTGAGCACAAGGTATGAACGCTAGGAAACACCACAAAAATGAGTGGGACAGAGATAGGGGCAAGGCTTCTTGGGTTGCAGAATGTCGGAGATCAATAGCAGACAGCCAGAGGCCAGAGGAGCAGCATGGGTTCTTTATGTATTCTATGTACTAGTCCTCTCTCTGAAGAGTAGCTTCCCCCCACCTTTGGGAGGCTATCTTTTCACCCTGTTGGCTGTTTCTTTTGCTGTGAAGGAGATTTTAATTTGCTATAATCCTTTTTGTTGACTCTTGGTAATATTTCTTAAGCAATTTGTGTTTTGTTCACAAAGCCCTTGCCTATGCCTATGTCTTCAGGAGTCTTATCTATTTTATTTTTAGTTTTTGCCTATTTTATCTTCTAGCAGCACTTCTGTTTTAATATCTAGGTCTTTTCCCATTTTAATTTGATTTTAGTACAGGGTGAGAGGTATGGGCCTAGATTCAATGTTTTGCATGTGTGTAACCAGTTTTCCTAACCCTGATCGTTAAAGAGGCTGTCTGTCCTCCAGCATACGCTTTTGGCCTCTTGTCAGAGGTCGGATGGTTTAATGTGCCTGGATTGTTTCTGCATTCTCTAGTCAGCTCCATTGATCCTCAGGACTGTCTTTGTGCCAGTACCACGCTATTTTTATCACTGTAGCTTTGTAGCATAACTTCAGATCTGGGATTGTGATGCCTCCTGCTTTGCTCTTGTTGCCCAGGATTGCTTTGGCTATTCTGGGTCTCTTCTGGTTCATATTAATTTTAGGATTATTTTCTCTAGATCGTGAGGAATGCTGTTGGTATTTTGATTGGGATTGTGTTAAATCTGTATATCAGTTTTGGGAGTATGGTCATTTTGACAGTATTGGTTCTCCCTATCCAGGAACAAGGGATGACTTTCCATTTCCTCGTGTCCTCTTCCATCTCCTTTTCCAGGGTACTGTCGTTTTCAATGTAGAGGTCTTTCACTTCCTTGGTTAGGTTCATTCCAAAGTATTTAATTTTTCTTGATGCTGTTGTAAATGCATCAAATTTCTATTTGCATTACAAATTTAATATAAATACATTAAATTTCCTAATTTAATGCTACTGATTTTGTGTGCTTATTTTGTATCCTGCTACATTGCTGAATTTGGTTATTAGTTCTAGGAATTTTTTTATTTAATTTTTTAGGGTCTTCTATATGGAGGATAGTGATTTCTGCTAATAATGATAATTTGATTTCTTCACTTCCTATATACACATCCCTGTTATTTCTTTCTCTGGCACGATGGCTCAGACTAATGTTCCAAGCCCTGTGTTGAAAAGGAGTGGTGATAGTAGACATCCTTGTCTTGCTCCTGATTTTAGAGGAAAAGCTTTCAGTTTTTCCCCATTTAATAAATGGCTTTTATCAGATTGAGATAACATCAGTCAGTTCTTCTATATTTCTTTAAGCATGTTTTGTGGCCTAAAATATAGTCTAATTTGGAGATACTTTTGTGGGTTGGTGGGAAAACTACGTATTCTGCTATTGTTGGATAAAACAGAGGTACCTGTTGAGTCCATGTGCTCACAGTGTGCTTCAACACTGATATTTCTTTGTTAATTTTTTTGTCTAGTTGACCTGTCTATCTGTGAGATTGAGGTATTGATATCCTCCATTATGGTTGTATTGGTGTCTCTGTGTCCTTTAATTAGACCTTCCAAAATAAAAGACCCATTAAAATGAATATACTCTTCTCAAAAAATAAAGTAAAAGTTGCCAGTATGTACATGAAGAACATTCAGCCACTTTGGCCATTAGAGAAATGAAAATTACAAACACTGAGAGTGCATCTTACTCCAGTAAGTATGGCCATCATCAAGAACTCAAAAAACAACAAATGCTGGTAAGGTTTTGAGAAAAACAATGAATCCCTCTACACTGTTGATGGGAATGTGAACCAATACAATCACTGTGAAGCTCAAAATGGATATACACCCCCCCACACACACAAAACCCAAAACAGAGACAGAAATTCTTTTCGGCCCAGCTGTAACTCTTCTGAGCATCTTCCCTAAAGAGTTAAAATCACTTCATTACAGTGATGTATGCATATCCATGCGTATAGCAGCACCATACACAATGGCTAAAGTTTGAAAACAGGCTATATGCCCTTAAACAGATGAATGAATAAAGGAAACATGTTGTTTATACACAACGGAATACTACGCAGCCATAAACTAGGGCAAATTTGAGTCATTTGTAGCAAGATGGGTGCATCTGAAGACCATCAGGCTAAGTGATGTAAATCAAACTCAGGGAGTTAAATATCACATTGTTTCTTTTACATGAGAAACCCAGACTATATGTAAAGTAAAGAGCAGATAAAAATGAGATGGAAAGAAACAGGGAAGTAGACTTTGTGAAGATAGGAAGGGATCTTGGGAAGGGGGAGTGGGGACAGTGGCAGGGGCAAGGGAAAAACGATCCAGACACAATATGTATGTGAAACGGTTCCTCAAGATGAAATGTTTTGCAAACACATCCTAATACTAGAAAAGGAAAGCATTAAGGAACGAGGAGTGGGACATATTCTTCCTCACAGACGTCTAAAGGAGGCAGCCCAGGGGGCAGATGGACCCAGACTTCCCGCCTCCAGACCTGTGCAGCTACAGCTTCCTGTGCGTGAGTGTGCAGCCTGTAGTTCTGCGCCGCAGCGACTCTCGCAAACTCCTGTCAGTTCCATAGTGCAGTCAGCTGCGGTGCTCTTCAAGAAATGTAGCTAACTGATAAGGACTAACCAATGTTAAGTAAAACAATTGGAACACATGTGTATCGGGTGAATTCTGGACTAAAGTGATCTGGTGCCCTATGATACTATCAGAAGAGAAAATTAACCTTAAAGCCAAAGTTTCGAGATCATAAAACAGATCATTACAGGGGTGACTAAAATATGAGGCTAAGGTTTAAATTTAAAAAAATGTTATTGCAGTAAAAGCCACACCCCAAGAGTATTATTTCTTGATGTTAAGGATTTGATTCTAAATTTTAGTTGGAAAATTAAAGGGTCAAAAATAATCAATTACTTTGGGAAGAAAAAGCAGAGTGAAATTACATGTCCCGTCAGACACCAAGAACAGTACTTGAAATAGTATGGTGTCGTTACACGTGAAAATTAGTTTTATTATTCTATGTAACACTGTAGGCAAACCGTAATCTACAACATTTATTATACATTTTGAAATAACCAGAGAAGATTTTGAAGACTCTCAACACATGGATATGACATTATTTCAGAAGATGGGAATCCTAATTACCCTGATTTGATCATTTCACATTATATAATATGACAAATTTAAAACTGTAGCCCCATAAATAGGTACAAATTATGTCAATTTTAAAAAGACAAACAGAATGGACAAATACAACAATGAAACATAATAAAGATCCATGAGAAAAATGCATTAACACAA